>OVBA01000758.1:0-56379 GCA_900406435.1 Lepidium aucheri
CATACATCTGTATGTATGAGTTCCAACGGCTTCTGGGCTCTTGTGTTTGACAACTTTGGAAAGCTTGCCTTAAATTGCTTTCCAAGTAGACACCCTTCACACACTTGATTTGGATGATTGATGCAAGGTAAACCTCTCACCATTTCTTTCTTGGAAAGTAGCTCAAGTCCTCCAAAGTTGAGATGCCCGAATCGAAGATGCCAAAGCCAACACTCGTCCTTGTAGCACATCTTTAGACATCGTGCTATGTCATTTTGAATGTTAAGTACAAACATTCTATTTCTTGTATTTGGGACCTTGGTAATGAGATTGCCAACACGGTCTCTTATCGAAAGGTAATTATCTTTTAATCAAATATCATAACCTTTCTCTAAGAGTTGTCCTATGCTCAAGATGTTGGTCTTCATGCTAGGAATATAGTAAACGTTGGAAATAAATTGATGATCTCCATTTTTTAATCAAATGAGAATATTTCCTTTACCTTTTACCTCCATCTTTGATTCATTTCCTAAAGCGACGTTTCCTCCTTTTGATTCATCAAGCTCCACAAACATCCTTCTTCGCCCACACATGTGGTTGCTTGCACCGCTATCAAGGTACCACTTATGAACATCTTCTTGTTCATCCTTCTTGTAAGCCATTAGTAGCATATCATCTTCATGGCTTCTTTCTTCAACGAAGTTGGACTTCTCTTCANTTCTTCAATTTTTTTTGTATTCTGGAGCTTTGCATTCGGATGCATAGTGTCCATACTTTCCGCAATTATAGCATTTAATGCTAGACCTATCGTACCTTGGTTTTTGATTTCCTCTCTCATGACCTTTTTATGAGTTTCCTCCGCTTTGGTTGGTGTTGTCTTCATTTGGATTCCAACTTCTTCCATTACCATATTTATGACCTTTTCCTCGGGTTTGACTGCCACCTCGTCTTTGATAACCTTATCCACCTTCTTTTTTCTTTTGATCAATCTACATCTTAAGTACTTGTTCGGTAATATCTTCCTTCTTTTTCTTCTTTTCTTCATAAGCTTGTAAAGACCCAATAAGTTGCTCTATTGTCATAGTCTCCAAATCTTTCGTCTCTTCAATGACAGTGACAATATGCTCGAANATGACAATGAGCTCGAACTTTGGATCCAACAATCGAAGAACCCTCTCCATGATTCTCACATCATTTAACTTCTCACCATTTCTTTTTAGGTTATTAGTAACCATTAATACTCTTGAGAAGTAATCGGAGACGAGTTCACCTTCCTCCATTTGTAAAGCTTCAAATTCTCCTCTTAGAGTTTGAAAACGTACCTTTTTGACTTGGTCAGCACCTTTGTAAGATGTTTGAAGCTTCTCTCATGCTTCTTTAGCCGACTTTGCTTCAGCGACCTTCTCGAACGTGTCTTCATCTAATCCTTGATGGATTAGACAGAGAGCTTTCTTGTCTCTCTTTCTTGAAACTTCAGTCTCTGGTTCAATGATGCATTTCTCGACTATCTCCCACACATCATGTGCTCCTAGGATAGCCTTCATTCTTAGACTCCAATTGTCATAGTTGCTCTTTGTGAGCATCGGGACTTGGAAAGGAATACCGCCACCCGCCATCTTTAAGAGATCTTCTTTGGAAGGAAACTATTTTAGAGATTATGGAGAAAATGTTTAAGAAAACTTGGAAGAGGAGAGGAAATTTTTGGAAATGGAAGAATGGGAATCTTTTAGAGAGGAAAACTTTGTAGAATGTTTTTTATATCTTGATTTCAACTTGGTTACAAATGGAAGGGAAGGTAGGTATTTATACCCTCCAAAGTACAAAATATCTTAAATATTTTAATCCTAAATCTAGAGATTTCTAATAATATTTTATTACAATTATCTAGATATTTCTTCCTAGATTTTTATTCTAAGGAGGTGGAAGATGATTCTAGAGAGCTTTAGAAATTAGATTAAGTTTTGGGTTAGATCCACTAACCAATTATTGGATAATTGGCCCAATAATTAAACTTGATCCAAAATCAAGTTTAATATTCAACAGATTCAACTTAAATGCAATTCAAGAAGAATGAACAAGGCGTGAAATAAAGCCTGAAGACAAGATAAGAAAAACAAGAAGTTGCAGAGGAAGCTGCTTCAGGAGCTGAATACACTGTGTGAGACGGCACGTTTGAATGTAGTCTCAAAATTCGAAGACTCCAACTGAAACAGAACATTTAAGGTCCATCAATGAAGTGAAAGATCTTCAAGATGAAATTGATAAATGATTGGGGTTTGAATGAAATTTGCTGTGAATGTATTGTTACAACTCACCGACACATTATAATTCATAAATCAATCTTAAATATATAGTATATCAATAGGGATGTTAAAATGGGCTTTAAATTCAATGGGTGATCAAAACCCACAAAAATTTACAGGTTTTTAACCCATTTTTGAGTCCAGAAAAAATGGGCTTAAATCAGGCTGGATACCCATTTCTCTAAAGTCCAATATGGGTTTACCCTATTAGGTAATGGGTACCCAAAGGGTACCTATTAATCAAATTTTTTTTTCATCTCTACTCTTTTTACTATCTCCATTATTTTACTCTTCCTCCTATTTTCTACTATTTATCTTCATTTTATTCTCTCTCTTCATTTTACTCTCTCTCCTCTTTTTACTCTCACTCCTCATTTTTTCTATCTCCTTAATTTACTCTCTCTCATCTTTTTACTCTCTATCCTCATATTACTCTCTCCTCATTTTACTCTCTCTCTCCTCATTTTACTCTCTCTCCTCATTTTTTTCTATCTCCTCAATTTACTCTCTCTCATCTTTTTATTTTCTTTCTCTTTTTACTCTTTCTCCTCATATTACTCTATATCCTCTTTTTTCTCTCTCTCTCCTCATTTTACTCTCTCTCCTCATATTACTCTTTCTCTTCTTTTTACTCTCTCTCCTCCTTTTTTTCTATCTCCTCAATTTACTCTCTCTCATATTTTTATTCTCTTTCCTCTTTTTACTCTCTCTCCTCATATTACTCTCTCTTATCTTTTTTCTCTCTCTTCTCATTTTACTCTCTCTCCTCTTTTTACTCTCTCTCCTCATATTACTCTCTCTCCTCTTTTTTCTCTCTCTTCTCATTTTACTCTCTCTCCTATTTTTACTCTCTCTCCTCTTTTTCTCTCTCTCTTCTCATTTTACTCTCTCTCCTCATTTTACTCTCTTTCCTCATTTTACTCTCTCCTCATATTACTCTCTCTCCTCTTTTTACTCTCTCTTCTCTTAATTCTCTATCTCCTCATTTTACTCTCTCTACTCAAATTTCTGTCTCCTCATTTTACTCTCTTTCCTCATTTTCTCTTTTTACCTCTTTTTAGTGTTTCTTTTTTTTTAAACTTGGGTACCCACGGATACCTATGGGTAACTTTATAATGTAATGGATTACTCATAGATAACCTAAAATATACTAGATTTTTTCTGGGCTTTTAAAACATGGGCCTTTTAAACACATGTTTAAACTGAGCTTGGATCAGATCGGGTTTTTTTACCCATCATAACATCCCTATATACCAGTAATTTAATCATTAATTTACCTTGTTTGAATCCGGAGAGTTTTGTGCAAAGGGTTTTAATTCTCCTTAATGGGATTTAGTTACAAGTTATAACCATTGAAATTGATAAATGATTGGGATTATTTTTGTAACGCAAAGTCCGTATCAGAATAAGTCTCGGCTACGTGGCTTCTCCACGGACCGTAACCATTACTACGGACGTGGCTTTCTAGTCACCGTTAAAAACGTGGATCATATTAACAAAATGTTGTGTAGCGGTGACAAGTAAGAACTGTGTGAACGTCTCTTATCATTTAATGGATATATTGAAACGTAGCCAAACTTTACATGAGAATCATACATGTTTTCATATATATAATAAATAAAATAGAGATGTGGTTAGTTGAGTAAGTTGTGTTCTAGAAAAGAAAAGAGAGTAATACCGTGGTAGGTAGCTAGCGACCTTCTCGTTCGTCAGTCATCACAAGCTTTCAGAGGTTCTCAGCTACCGCTCTCTTCTTTATTTATTCATTCCTTCTTCTCTCTCTCTCGTAATTTAACACTCTAATAACATATAAATGGCTCCAGGAACTCTTACTGAACTCGCCGGAGAGTCTAAGCTCAACTCTAAATTCGTCCGGGACGAAGACGAACGCCCTAAAGTCGCTTACAACATTTTCAGTGACGAGATCCCTGTGATTTCCCTCTCCGGAATCGACGATGTTGATGGAAAAAGAGGAGAGATTTGTCGTCGGATTGTGGAGGCTTGCGAGAATTGGGGAATCTTTCAAGTGGTTGATCACGGCGTCGACATCAGTTTGGTGACTGACATGACTCGTCTCGCTCGTGACTTCTTCGCTTTACCTCCGGAAGAGAAGCTCCGTTTTGATATGTCAGGTGGTAAAAAAGGAGGATTCATCGTCTCTAGTCACCTCCAGGTAAAGCCACCACAACAACTTCGAAGCCATTATCTTGTTCAAAACGTAACAATGTTTTAATCTTGTACTATAAATGCAGGGAGAGGCTGTACAAGATTGGAGAGAGATAGTGACGTATTTCTCGTATCCGGTGAGAAACAGAGACTACTCACGGTGGCCGGATAAGCCGGAAGGATGGATTAAAGTGACTGAAACTTACAGCGAGAAGCTGATGAACTTGGCTTGTAAGCTTCTTGAGGTTTTGTCTGAAGCTATGGGACTTGAGAAAGAGGCACTCACCAATGCATGTGTCGATATGGACCAAAAGATTGTTGTTAATTACTACCCAAAATGCCCTCAGCCTGATCTCACTCTTGGACTCAAACGTCACACTGATCCTGGAACTATCACTTTGCTGCTTCAAGACCAGGTTGGTGGTTTACAAGCCACACGAGATAATGGCAAGACATGGATTACGGTTCAGCCTGTTGAAGGAGCGTTTGTGGTTAATCTTGGCGACCATGGTCATGTCAGTACTCTCTCCATGTATTATTGTTTTTTACTTGTTTTTCTTTTTCTGTTTCTGGTTTTGACTTGGTCAAACTTGAATTGACTTGATTGAAGTTTCTGAGCAACGGGAGATTCAAAAACGCGGATCATCAGGCGGTGGTGAACTCTAACTCAAGCAGACTATCCATCGCCACATTTCAAAATCCGGCACCGGAAGCCACTGTGTATCCGCTTAAAGTGAGAGAAGGAGAAAAGGCGATTTTGGAGGAGCCAATCACGTTCGCAGAGATGTATAAGAGAAAGATGGCTAGAGATCTGGAGCTGGCTCGTCTTAAGAAGCTGGCCAAAGAGGAACAAACCAACAAAGAATCTGCTGCCAAGCCTGTCGACGAAATATTTGCTTAGAATACGTCTGGCTTCTGTACTTTTGTGTTTGGTTCGGTTATGTTGTGTAACTTGTGTACGTTGGTCCTGAGAATCATGCTAAGCTTGTTGTGTTTTATCTTTACTTCTTTTCTTCCTGTAATCATAAAAATAATGATAATTGATACAATTTTCTAAACATCACCATACTTCAACTGAATTTCGCATGTTCGGTTTAAAAGAGATCGAAATTTTATGATATTGCGATTCTAACTATGAAACCGTCATTTTGGGAAAGAGATCGAAGGAAAACTAAGTCCAAGTTAACTTTAGACGAAAATATCTAGACGATTCAACTTGGCCAATCACGTCGGTTGAACACGCAAATTTAAACGGACGGATGACAACGTCTTCTTTTTTTTTTTCTTTTCTTTTGTTTACCGTCAACTTTGGATTTTATTATTACCAAGAATCATTTGTTACATAAGTTTGTAAGAATACATGATATTGTTGGTATATAAATCATGTGTAATTTAGAATCATTAAAATATATTTTGCTAATGTATCTGCACAATGATTGGCTTATCTTGTTTTAAAAGAACACTAAGTTGCAGGGAACATATGCTTCCATTGATTGATCATAGTTGTATAAGGGTGTAGTCGTAAATTATGAACCTATCCTTGTAAAGTCTGTTAGAGCACCAAACTACACCCTTCAAATATTACTTTGCGATAACCCAAGCCATATGTTGACTGCATTGCCCATATCAATGCTGAAACTTATGTTTCTTCTGATGAGTACCGTCTCTCAAATTTAGCCATACCGCTACACAAGCATTCTCCTTTATCATTTTGTATTATCCACCCCATTCTAGAATTCCTCATTTGGTGATGTGACCTGTCATAATTTACCTTAACCCAATCTCGTAGGGGTCTTTCCCACTTTTTATGTAGTTCTTGTACTACTGGATTATTGATATTTGAACCATCTTGAGCTGATTTTGATGTTGCCCATTTTTATGTAGTTCTTGTACTACTGGATTATTGATATTTGAACCATCTTGAGCTGATTTTGATGTTGCCCATTCTGCAATTTCGTCCTAGACTCGTGTCCAGGAATCCAAAACCGTATATGATGTGTATGAGAATTATAGATAGTTAAAAGCTTTCCACAGACACCATAATATAAACCAAGGTGTGTATTTGATGTGGTCAAGTAATTCAGTTGTATGTGTAATATCTAGTAGGAATCACTATCGATCATAGAGAGTTGAATTAGTGCTTGTTAATTGTTGAATCGGTATCCCTGTACAACACCATAATGCTTCTGCATATGGACATAGAAAGAATAGATGATTAGTCGTTTCAAATTTAGAGCAGCACCTCACACACGTGAGCGGCGGGTTAAGATGTTTTTTTGTAGATTCTCTGCCGTCGCTAATGCGCCAGATGTCAATCTCCATATAAAATATTGTACGTTTGGTGGAATCTGCAAGTTCCATATTTGTGATACAATGTCTTGGGCTGCTGCAAGTGGTGGCCGGGTACTATGTAACGTTCCTAATGTATTAGCCAACCGATACCCGGATTTGACTGTGTATATCCTTGAAGGTGTGTATTTTCAAATAAACTTATCTACTTGGGGAATTTTTGGTATATATAAACGCTTTATGTTTATATAATCTTCATTAGCAATGTGTGAGTGTAATAACTCATCATTCCATTCCATGCTATCTGGTGTTATAAGCGACGAAACTCGCATCATTGGCATATAAGGTGGTAATAGCTTCGCCGCGCGTGGATGCTCTAATGGTAACCAGTTATCTAACCCGATGTACGTATCTTGTCCATTTCCAATCTGTTTTACAATTCCCTGCTGTAATAATCGTCCTCCAAATTGTAATGACTTTCAACCATAGGAAGAAGTAGGTCGTTCTTTGGCCATAAGAAGAGATGTCATTGGGAAATAGCGTGCTTTAAGAACTTTATATGGAAGGCATTGCAGTCATTGTAAGATTTTCCATACTTGATTTACAAGTAAGGCTTGGTTAAATTTCTACAAATCCTTGAATCCCAAACCTCCCAGCTTCTTTAGTTCTATTAACTTATTCCACGCCACCCAGGAAAGTTTCTGATTTGTATCATTACTTCCCCACCATAATCGTGCGAGTAGTGAATCGATGTTGTTACATAATATACTCGGGAGTTGGAAGAAACTCATTGAATAAACCGTCATGGCATATGATACTGCATTAATAAGTATTTCTTTACTTGTCGGTGATAAGTATCGACGTTGCCATCCATTGAGTTTATGCTTTACCCGAGTTGTAATATAGCTAAACACTTCCTTTTTGTTTCGCCTAAATTGTTCTGGGAGTCCCAAATATTTTCTACCGCCCCCTATATTGGCTATCCCAAGGCATTGTTGTACTCGTTGACGTGTTGTAGGATATACCTTTTTGCCAAATGTGACGCACGACTTGTCAAAATTTATCAATTACCCAGAAGCATTTGCATATAGATCAAAGAATTCTTTGATGTGCTTGTTATTAGGAACTTCTGCCCGAAGAAAAAATAGAGAATCATCAGCAAAAAATAGATGTGACAGAACCGGTGCACGACGATAGAGTTTAATTCCTTGTAAGTGTCTATCGTTTATTGACGATGTTAGCAAAGTACTTAGCACATCTGCACAAAGGATAAATAGTGACAGAGATAGCGGATCACCCTAACGAAGTCCTCATTTTGGCGTGACGTATTGATAAGGAGCTCCATTAACTAAGACTGAAAATGACGGTGTGCGGACACATTCCATTATCCATCCAATCCATGTGTTAGAAAAAAAAATTTCCATAACACACCTTCTAAAAAGGACCATTCAATTCTATCATATGCCTTGCTAATGTCTGTCTTGATCGCCATGTATTGTTCGGAATAGGTTTTATGTTGCGAAGTGAGTGGAACCCTTCATGGGCTATAAATACATTATCAGTTATTTGTCGTCCGGTTGTGAATGTTGCTTGGGTGTCAGCTACTAACTGAGGAAACACTGTTTTGAGATGCTTAGTTAACACTTTGGATATAATCTTGTAAAAAACAATGCAGAGGCTTATTGGGCGGAAGTCTTGCATCAATTCAGGTTGCTGTGTCTTAGGTATGAGGCATAAATTCGTGTGGTTCTAGTGCGGCTGAAGTTTCCCAGTTGATAAAATAGTTGAACCTCATGGATGATATCAGTACCAATAGTCGGTCAATATTCTTGGTAAAATGCCGCAGTGAATCCATCCGGTCCTGGCGCCTTTGTAGCTCCAATATCGCATAGTGCTTTTCAAATTTCCTCATTATCACTGGTGCCTTAAGAATATTATTCATTTCCATAGTGACCATATTGGTTACTTTATTTAGTGCCCTTTGAATGTCTTGAGATGATTGTTGGCTTGAGAATAATTCTGAATAATACTGTTTAGCTTTGAGAGCTATCCCCTGGTTCCTGTAGACATATTCTCTAGTTGTTGTTTTAATCCGATATATATATAATTACGCACACGTCTATTCTTTGTCGAGGCATGGAAGAACCTTGTGTTTCTACCACCCTCTTGTAGTCAATGAATTTTACTTTTATCCTTCCAGTAACTTTCTTCTTGTTTATAAGCCTCAATTAACTCCTTCCGTAGTTGTGGAACATAGTTTGTGTTGTTCGTAACGTTTGTCATGGCTTCATCAATAATGATGTTGAGTTCATTGATGCGTCTACTCAAATTTAATTTGTTACTATGCTTCCAGTACGAGAATTCTCGTCGGCAATACCCCTGTCGAGACATAACCAAACCCATCCCTTCTGACCAACTTTTTTGAACGATTTCACTAAAACCTGGCATCTTGATGAGTCTTTTATCGAATGTAAATTGCTTGCGAGTCTTCTCTATTGTTGTATGCATATGAACGATAAGTGGTCGATGATCCGATTCTTATAGAGGTAAGAATTCGATCTCTGTAGCAGGATACATGTCTAGCCATTCTAAATTAGCCACAGCTCGATCAAGACAGCATTCGACCATTGACCCGTTCCGTTTGCCACACCAAGAAAATTTGTCTCCTTTGTATGGTAATGGTCTTATGTTACAAACATCCAACATACATCGAAAATCTTGAAACATCCATTCATCTTGACGTTTACCACCTTTCTTTTCACTATTGTTGATGATTTCGTTAAAGTCACCACACATTATCCAAGGACCAGTTCTATTTACTGCAATTCTTTGTAATCTTTCTCAAAGTATATGTCGTAAACCCCGAATTGGATGACCTTATACAAGGGAATAATAGAATGAAGTCTTTGTTTTATTGATAGATATTTTAAAATCAAAGAGTCTAGAGTCATTACAAAGTACATTAACAGCAATAGAACTATTCCATAAAAGAGCTAGACCTCCACCGATACCATGTGGCGGGACACAACTTACATTCATGTAACCTAATTTAGCTGTTACTTCATGAACCACTGCATTCTTGTTCTTCGTTTCCATTAAAGAGAGTAAGTTTGGAGCATATTTTTTGGTGATGCTCACTAGGCGTTGAACCACCAAGGACTCTTTAATACTCTGGCAGTTCCAAATGTTGTCTTCATCCCGACCTTGGTGGATTATGGCCCACTGAACCATCACTAGTGTTTGGGTTTTGTTCTGTACTCCTACGGCCAGAATACGCATACACAAGATTATCATAAAAGTTGTTTACATGTACTGTGTCCTAGAGACGATAGTATCGTTTTGTTATTGTATCTCCAACATCATTTGCGGCCAGATTGCATCGAACACTATATCCTAGACATCGCATTTTTGGTTTTGAAGATGAAGCCGATGTGGCACCGTCTGGAGCTTTACGCTTGCTAGATCTGTCACGGCCAGTACTAGAGGATTTGTCAGAGTTGTGATCCTCAAACATATCAACATCATGTCCCGCGTGATGGTCATAATTTTTCGTGTCTTCTGGCTGGTTGTCATCTTCACTCTCATCATCCGATGGTCTTGGCAACGACAAATCTGAATCATTGGGAGGACATTCAGACTGTTCAAGGGATAGCTTTCCACAAAGAGTGCAAAACAGACGCAACTTTTCATACTGGAAGGACAACAAAGAGGACTCTTCGCCAAACTTGAATAACCTTTGAAATCGCAACGGTTTTTTGATGATCCACATCAACTTAAATCAAACATAGTCACACATTGTTGAACCTTCAGATGCAAAATCAGTTTCGATAAAGTTCCCTAGCACACAACCAATATGTGTCACCATTCGAAGTGCCAAATACCGTATTGGAATCCCTTGGATTTGAACCTAAAATGGAATCAGATCGAGATCATCTTCTGTCGAAGTCGATACCCATTTGGTACAAGTCACCATCCACTCATAAAAGGACCACGGTTCTCGCCGAATCACAAACTGTAGATTGTCTTCAGAATTAAACAGAAATTGAACCTTTTTACTATCAAGTAGTTGGGAAGTAACTTCATCTCCAACACCCCATAACTGCAAAAGTGCATTCTTCATAGCCGTTATGTTTTGTTTTTGTGGATGAACGGGACGAACAACATGACAGAATTGAGTCTCTTCCTCCGCTGTTGTGCACAAATCAACCGGCAAATCATACTCATCATCACTCAATCCAAGTGAAATTGCTTGCATAGACTTGTGTATCTTCAATGACATTATCACCCAACCAACAAACTGATTTCGGTGAGATACTCTCAAAACAAGTTGAGATTTTGAGAGAGAAGAACAAGGTTTAAATAGAGAAGGAACCACAACGGTTTCTCAATAACTGCCTGACAGATCGATCCAAAGGATCGAGTAACCGCCAGCCAAAGAGAAACCATCAACAGTTAATAAATAAAAGAAAGAGAAGAAAAGGTTTCTAGAGAGAGGTGGGAGCGTTTTCTGGCTCATCGTTTTTCAGTGGATGACAACATCTTCTTTCACGCAAAATCTCAAGCAACTTAACTTTATTAACACACAAAATCATCGATATGCACAATCAATTTTCATTATATAATACTACATCCGTATTACAAGTGATGTTGTAGAAATTTTAATCGGTTTCATTTTAATTAATGTTTTAAGATTTCTAAATTATAATGTCTCGTTAGGAATCAAGAAGTAGAATTTCTAATAGGTTGATCAGAACTTAAGAAAACGACTAAAGACCCAATGACAAAGCCAAAACATTTATTTATGGTGTCAAAATATTTTTCAAAAAATAATAGTTAAATTCATATTTAGAAAATCAAATTATAAATAGCTAAAGTAAAGTATATTATAAATTTATTCATATTCTTAAAGTTGTTTATCATTATTTAATTTGTCATATTCATCTACATTTATTTGGTCAGTATTTTATTTGTTAGAGTGTTCTACATTTATCTATTTTTATTAAAACGAATGTCTTTTTTTAACAACTTGTATTTGTAAAATATTAACAAAAACCTCATTATATAATTATATTTTCATCTTTTAATAAATTTTTATTTAAAATTAATTAATATTTAAAAATTAAGTAATTAATAGCAATAACTTCCACGTTTTACCCATGATCCAATATCTATTTTATTTTCGTAACTCCCAAATTGTTATTTGGACATCATGAAAGAGCAGATCGTTGAAGTGGAGCAGCCGACGGGAAATATCACAATGAAGTCAGAGGTTTCAGTCAAGGATCAGAATCCGAAGGCACTAGGTAGTGTTGATCTGAAAACGGTGGATCAGGGGACAAAAGGAGTCGAGGATGCAAGTATTGTGATTGCCTTATCTAATAAATCTATGACACAAGTTGAAATTGAGACGAGTTGATTACTAAATTATAGTTTTGTACCTCTTCTCTAACTCCATTTTTACATGTTCGATGAATTGATGACTAAATTATAGTTTTTGCAGGGATGATTGACGAAGAAGCGTGATTTCACCGAGGAGAAACTAGCAGAAATGTTGTCTGGTGAAGACAAGATCAAGGTCAGTATTAGAAGCACTATCCATTTGTATTTGCATTATCCATTCTCGCTCTTTATAAGAGCTTCTTCTTCAACCTCACAGGTTCTCATTTCTCCTCTTTATTTTTACTTTTCTTTTTTCTCTCCATTGTTTTTTTTCTTTTATCTTTTGGTTACTTTTTGCCTAAACAGAAGCAGAGAGAAATTACAAAGGTCCAAAACAAAGTAAGAACTTAGTGGCTGATTTCATATCTAAAAACGATGATTTGTCTGGAGCCTGCAATCTACGTTGGAGGCACTTCTCTATTGGCCGTTCTCTTCAATTGTGACTATTTTCTGTATCGCTTATGTTGCCGATGCAAGAAGCTGATTTATCTTCGATTGGAAGCAAACCAGAGATTAAAAGGTTTTGCAAAATTGAGTTGATGAAGTGTTTCGAATCATCTCTATATAGTGGCCCAAATTACGATTACCAGTTCGGCAATTTACAAAAATTGAATTTGATCATTGCTTTGTTACTTTGATTGAACTTTCTTATTAAAAAGATCGTTACATATTGTTGCTCATCCAGTGGGTTTTTATGATTCGTGTAGCTCCCAGTCTGTAGCAAATCTATTGGCACTTGGCTTGGCTGTCACTAATTTATTAATTGGTTTAGTCTGCTTATCGATCTGACCTAAGACCATAACACCAGTAAGATTTCTAATTAAGTTTGTGTTTTGACATTTTTGGAGGATTGGACACACATTTTAATTCTTGGTTTTAATTGATACTAGATACAACCTGAAGGTGTGAACTGTGACGTTATAAAACTAATCTTCCTGCATCAGTAGTCTCTCAATTGTTATGGTAATGCTTTGTTTCATATCTCATATTATAATTGCACATAAAATGACTATTCTTGCGATAAAATATCGAATTTGATTTTGGATATGACATCAGTCTCAAGGCTTGGGAATTTCTTAAGACAACCAAAAATACTGGCGAAGTAGAAGCATCTTATAGCTTAAATGTACTATTTTTTAACTGAATCTTATATCATAGTTTGATAGCGTGAATAAGTTTTCCTCATCCTGTTTCGGTTTGTCTAGTTTGATTGCTCCAAAGGTGTGGCTTTTGTTGAAGTAAATAAGTACCAGTTAAGTCTCTTAAGAAGGAACACTGTTAGAGGAAATATACAAATGGATAATGTTTCAGTAACAATTCTTCATTATTAAACGAAAAGGTGTTACAGTTCGATCTTTTATGTTATACCTGACAAAACATCAGGCTGCAAAGTACATATACACATGTGATTCTTTCTAGAATAATCACTCTTTCTCTGGGAAATCCCCTGATTCTTTGCATCAAAAATAATTTGTGTGTTTCCTTGTGTTGCATAGCTATATTCAAGGATTCTCAGTTGAGTGAAGTAGATAGAGCCAAGTGTCATTTCAGTACAACGGCTACTGTAGTTGATAATAGAACTCAGGTTCTCTCCTATACACCGGAGTTGATATGATTCTTGCTTTATTATCTGATGTCAGACCATCAAAGTGACCATTATGTGAGACATGCAAGTTACTAATCCATTTCAAATTTCAGAGAACCATCCTAAAGGTTTCTTTGATTATATCAGGATAATGCGGACAAAAATCATCAATGGATTAGTCGATTTCATAATCAGATAAACTTGTAGGTCACACAACTTCTCTCGACTATAAACTTCTTAGAGAACAATGATAACTGGATAACTGAACCAACTAATATTTTTTGCAGGAACAATTGCTCAAGTTTTTTTACTTCAGTTGCACAATCAATACGTTTGCTTGAGCTGGATGGCAATGTTCGTCCTTCTCCTTGCCCTCTTTACAACCACTAACCATTTCAACCGCAACTGCAACATCAAAACATTGAAATAATGATAACTCTATAACGAACAATGGTTTTTTGTGTAGTTTGTGTCCTCTAATGTTGTAAAGTCTCTTTGATATACTATATAATTAATAAATTGTTTAAAGAATTACGTCAAATCCATAGGTGGAGTACTGTTAGTAACTAGTAGGAGGAATTTTTCATTCATAATGATCTAAAGTTAGGATGATGACGTGTCTAACAGATGGGTCAACGTATATACTTCTTCATTGGTTCCTCTTACAAGATGTGATGGTACAATTTTCTACATCTTTAGGTTACATTAGTTTGAGTGATCGTGAAAATTAGATAAATTCTACAATAGTGTATGGAGCTTCTTGAGTGATCGTATGATATCAAGGTATACATGTGACAGAATTAAGTTGACATGATCTACAACACCTTAAGAATTAGAATACGTTTGTGAATGAACACAATAAATCAACAAGAGTCCTAATTTGGTAGAACCACTATTTAGAGATATCATAGCTCATATCATATGCCTCATCATGATCAAAAAGTTTAATTAATTTCTACCTTATTGAATAAGCCACAAATTTTCCTAGGTTCTACAATATTTATAAGATTAGAGCTTCTCCAAGAAGTAATATTAATTGATTTTTGATCATTATGTTGAATAATGTGATAAGGTACGACTCTATCGAATTTACATGACAACACATACTTTTAAAAGTTTTAAGAGTAACTTTTCTCTATTAATATTAGGCTACAAAGCTCGAAACATAAAAGTAGGATAGTAAACAACTAACCTAAATAACTACACTCAGTTTACAAATAGCTTTGAGTGTATAATAAAAGTGATTAATAATCAGAGAGGAAAATGATTTGTGTGAAACAAAGATGGATTAAAAAGTGGTGGATCAGAGGACTATATTTATTCCCTCTATGGTCAATAAATATAGGATTTCTCCAAATAAGCTCTTGTCTGATTACGAAATAGGATTTTTAATGGTCAATTCAGGTTTTATACACCAATTGATTTTTATTCCCTCTGATTTTTATTGGACCAGTTATACACGAAATGCATCAACTGGCCCAATTTTTGAAACTGAAATTGATCATACTTAATTTCAGAATCACTGTATTTCAAAGATTTTTTTATCAATTTCAAAAGAATAGCAAAACAATTATTAAGAATTCTGTCTATGTTTTTTGGTTAACGTTACATTTGTGGTTTATACTATAGTAAAAAATACAAATGTTTCGAATTTTTTTCTAATTCCTTAAATAAGTTTTGTAGTCTTCTTTAGGTACTTAAAATTATTATTCGTAGAAATATTTGTTTAATATTTGACTACTTTTAGATTTCGATCCATAATGATCTTTTTAAAACATATTACTTCTACCTTTCACTATTTTTTTCTACTAAAATATCAAATAAATATTTCTACTAATAATAATTTTAAGTTCCTAAAGAAGAATACAAAACTTATTTAATGAATTAGAAAAAAAAATTGAAACATTTGTATTTTTTACTTTAGTAGAAATTACAAATGTAACTTTAACCAAAAAACAAAGACAGAATTCTTAATAAAATTGTTTTGTTATTATTCTGAAATTGATCAAAAAAATCTCTGAAATGAAAACGTTAAAAGAATTCAATAGAATAAAGTGGATTATGTGATGATATCGAATATAAGACATATTGTATAATTGACTGAGATTAATATGTAATTTATGAACTATGTTGCTATTAAGAGATACAAAGATAAATAAAATGGTGGTTATAAGAATAACAACAATATTGACACCAATAAAATACCAAACATGCAATCTCCATATGTTACCATATATAAATAATATAAGCAAAACTACGATTGTTTATATAATAATAATAATAAATACTACGTTAACTACAAATATTTATTCCTTATCAAAATGATAATTTTTTTTTCCAACAATATTTGTTTCCATCCAAAACGTACTTTAAATATCATGAACGAGGAATGTTTGTTATATAATAAATCAAATATGATACAAGTCTTAAAACTAGACCTTCAAAAAAAGAAACCGTTTATTACAACCATTTAACAAACGCTTAAACAATTTAACAAAAACAATGTAGTATATACTTCTATTATAATAGAAAATATTTGTATTTTCACCTATGATACTTTCATATTTCAAGTCACTTATAGCTTGATACCTCAATATCATCAATCTCTTTCAGTTACAGTACAGAGTACATAAAATCCGATACAATAAAAAACATAATTTTAAGAATATTGGTTAATAATCTCCAAGCATTTTGGAAACGTTATAGCGGTAATTGGAAATTATAAACAGATACAAATCTACATATCATTCTTCTTAACTAAGAAAAGCTTCGAATGAGAGATAGATTGAATATAGATTCAATATATTGATTCTTCATCGATCGTGCGTAGTTTCGAATTGTTCCACTCGTAATAGTTACATAAATACACTGTGTCTGTCTAAACTACTTAATTTATGTAAACCATTTTTTCAACCAAATGTATTGATTATTCACCAAAATTAATAATTTTATTAACCAGATTTAAACAAAACATAGCATTACAATATGCTACTAAACATTACATATTTTACATATATTATTTGTATATTAAATTATAATTTATAGGATAAACTAAATATGAGACCAAACATATTCACGTATATGCAAATTAAAATAGTAAACAACATAAAAGACCCGATTATATAATATCATGAAACTCAAATAACCATGCGCTTCAAGCGCAGGTAATATCCTAGTTTGTTCACTTACTTAGGAAAAATTTCACTCATTTATGTTAAATTCTTTTGGTAAATATACAAAAGAACATTTTCAACTAAATTTGTTATGTCTATTATGAAAAAAAATAAAAGAATATGATTAAAAGAGAGAGGAGTAAACAAAATAAATGTAATAAATTAGATTTCCTTTTTAAAAAAAATTAAGTCGATAAGTATGAATTTATTTGATTTTATATTGGACTAACATGTTTAATCATTAATGCCAAATATATTTTTATTGAATAAAAGTTTAGATATATATTTAATGGGGTTAAAAATTAGTTTAGGAATGGTGTCAATTTAAAAAATACACAAAATACATATAAATTTTTAAAAATTTATGGGTGTCAATTGACACTTCTATTACATTAGTACCTCCGCCACTGTGAAGACCCATAGGCATGGCCAACATTCTCCTCATATTTTAAGGATTTCTCGCGTCTTAGGAGTTGTTTTACTGTCTTTTTTTTACTTTTAATTTCATGTGCTCTAAACTATAAAAAAAGATTTTCTGATCCGTAATGTTAGAGGGCTATCCAGAGATATTTTATTTGTAGAAAATATACCCCATAATTGGACTCGATATCTTAACAATTGAGTAAAGTTCACAAAAAAAGGATTTCTAGATAAAATTTATTACTCTTTGAATGTAGATTAGTTAAATTATTTTGGAATTCATGATAAAATATGCTATATTTTTTATGATTATTTTTAACATCAAAGACCTTTATTAATTCAAATCAGATGTTACAAAATGTTTAATGTAAGTTGGGAAATGATGAAAAAAGCTCCAATCATATGTCCCAAAATTAGTTACAGGTTTTTGCCACCCTATTAGCACAGCAATTGCATTCACGACTAACATGTGTAAAAGATTTGGAATGAAATTGTGATTGCCAAATAGGCATTGTATCCAAGTAGTGTTGTAGCCAAAAATTAGATGCACCAGATGCTAAAAGTGTTGTAATAATTTTGTTCTTTCCTTCGAATATCACAAAATGGTAATCATATCCCTAAAGACATTGAATAGCCCAAAGTAGACCACTTAGTTTAGCCTCCTCCACTGGCAAACGACCTTCAAAGTTGCCCATACCACCTGGAGGAAAGCAGCGATGAGATCACGCACTAGCCAGCTCATTCCCGACATCACTAGACCTGAGTAATGGGATATATCATATTTGCATTTAACCACACCCTATATTCTTTTCTGCCACTGCCTAACATTAGTTGAATATCTTCTATTGGTGACCTGATATGTGTCATGGTTATGATGATGAGATGATGTTAGTGATGATCATTCCCAAAAATCCACTTTTGCTTTTGCAAAAGATTCAATCAGACACCAAATAATTTTGTTGAAAATCAAGTCATTTCGCGACTTCCAAATTCTCCAATACATCCAAAAAGGAAACAAAAGGAGATGTTGACGACAAGTTTATAAATCTTTAATAGGGCCTCATTTTATAACAGGTAATGTAGGATCCAAAAGAGGATTAACAAGTAGTGAGCTACATTCGAGAAGGCCAGTGCATAAGTACAAAGGAAGAAAACATGATCAGCAATATTTGAGTGTCACAACATCATTCATAGTTTATATTGAAAGAGAGATTACATTTCTGTAAAACTGAACCAAGAGGAAAAATATCAAAAGCTAATCTTGACATGAAATGATTATATTTTGGCGAACGAATATTCCAAATAGCCGTTACAAACACAGATGTAGAGTGAAGGGGTGGTACCAGATTACGAGGAACATTTGAGATATTAAAGGCGAGGTGGTACCCAAATTTCACTATATAAAGGCTGTTAGTAGTGTATGGCCACATATAGACATCCGTTGTTGGTGTTCAAGGTAAGTAAATCTTGCGTATCAAATGATGATCATTTGGATGGACCATAACCTCAATGGCTATCAAATCCCATTGACTGGAACTAGATCGTATCAATATGACTGGCAAAAGTTGATTGAAAGGTGGTAAAAGGCATAGATGCCGCGACGATTGATGCAAAAGCCAAGGATTGAGACCTAAAAGAGTTGTTGTACTGGAGCCTATGCATAAGTAAGCCCCTTTTTCAATAAGTTTTGTCCAAACACAATGACCGCCACCTATCTGATGGGCGTTGGCCCAATTTCGCATCCAAATTGTAAAATTCTTGAAATAGCATGCCCGAAGCACTCGAGCGAATAAACATTTAAGACAAATTAGGAGTTTCTAAACTTGATTCGCAAGTAGGGTTTGATTAAACAGGCACAAGCAATGAAATCTTATACCTCCCTAAGACTTTTGAAATGTGACTTTCTGCCAAGAAAGCCAATGTATCATATGGTTAGAGATTGTTCCACCTCACCAAAATCAGCCAAGCATAGAATCGATTACATAGCAAATCTCTTGTAGAAGTTGAAAACAATTCATAAAGTATATATGGGCATAGAAAATGCTACATATTTGACCAAAGTATTCCTCCCTGTTTCTGACAAAAAACAATTTCGCCAACCTAAAATTTTCTCATAAACCTTGTCTTTAATATAAGTAAAAAGCTCTGTTTTTCATCAACAAAATTTTTCTAGGAGTCCAATGTATTTACCTCTGCCAACAATATTCGAAATGCCCAAAATATGCATTATATGATCCCTGGTACCTTGGTAAACTTGTGAGTCAAATGTAATGGAAGACTTTTGTGTATTTATCTTTTCACCTGAGACTGCTTCGTAATTACAGAAATGTTCCAGGTTAACACTATTGTGAGCATCAAAGGAGAGGAAAAAGAGGGAATCATCGGCAAAAAATAAATGAGAAATAGCTGGTTCACCATGATTAATCCGGAGCCCACGAATGTCACCCGCGATTTCAACATTTTCCAACTAAGGACATCATCACATAAAATGAATAGATATTGTGATAATGGATCACCCTGATGTATACTCCAATGTCTGCGGAAATGGTCAGGTGAACTACCATTGATAAGAACTAAAAAAGTCACAGACAGTAGATAGCCCATGATTAAGCTTACCCACCATGAATCAAACCCTTTCCACCGTAAAACTCCCTCCAAGATAGCTCATTCTAAACGATTATAGGCCTTATTAGTATCTGTTTTCACAATCATAAAAGAGTTTTTACAGTTCTGTTTTGACTGTAATGAATAAAATAACTCATGTGCAATCAACATATTATCTGTAATCTGACGATCAGTAATGAAGGCTGCTTGGTTCTCACTAACCACATGAGGAAGGATCCCTTTCAATCTAGTAACCATTATGTTTGATATTATTTTATAGGTCACATGAAACAAACTTATCAAAGGAAATTTTGCATAGTAATAGTCGATTGGACCTTAAGAATCAAACAATGATTCGTACGATTCCAACCATCTGGTAGATATCCAGTTTTGAAAAAATTCCTAACTTCTGAGGATATAACCGGACCAATCACATCTTAGTATTATTGGTAAATGGAAGCCGTAAATCCATACGGACTATGAGCTCGGGTAGAGCCAATACCAAAAATAGCATCGCGTATTTCTGCATTTGTAACGGGAGCCACCAAAGCAACATCATCTCAGTACTAACCACCGGTCGAACACACTGTAAGACCTCAGACATATCGCCATTAAATGTCAAAGTAAACATTGTCTTAAAATAGTCGATGACTGTAGTAGCAATATTACTAAAACCATAACAATGTTACCAGTGGGTGTAGTGATTTATGTAATAGCATTCCTAGCAAGACGAGTTTGTGTAACAACATGGTAATACCTTGTATTCCTATACTTGAGTTTAACCAGCGCACTCTACTTTTTTGGCACGAATATACCTCTTCCTCATGATATGTAGAGGATAATTGTTGACGTAAGCAATGTAAATTTGAGGTAGTAACACTTGGATCTAAACTAGCTCTATCAATTTCCAATGTTAATTACTTAATTTGTCTCGATGAATTAGGCTGTACCGTTTGTTTTCGAGAGGATATTGTTAGACGAGACACTAGAATACATTCCATTACTAAGTAACCCAAATGATTTTCAGAATCATTAACCCAAAGATCTTTAACCAACTCATGCAACCCAGGTTCCTTACTCAAATGATCATCAAAATAAAAGCACTTCTTTTTGAAATCCATAAACTTATAGACCCGAATCACAACATGGCTATGATCCGATCCCAATTTTACTAAATATTCCATAGTCAAGGAAGCGAAGTAGGAGAGCCATTCTGGATTACACATAGCCCAATCTAAACGAGACTCTATTACCATATTATTTTGTCGCTCAACCCAACTCTATGAGTTCCATGTATGCGGTAAATCACTGAATGCACAATGCGCAACCATAGACCTGAAAGATCACATAGAGATATCCAAACGAGTTGGGCCACCACATTACTCATGGCTATGGAGTATATCGCTAAAATCTCCACATATTAGCCAAAACCCATTTTGTTAGGATGCAATACATTCAATACGCTTCAAAATATATGTCTTAAATTGGAAATTGGGTTTCCATATACACATAAAAGATAAAGGAATGTTTGGACCTTTTATTCATTTCACAATCAACAAGACTTACATCCTTATAATTAAGCTTAACAGTGCCAACATCTGACCGTAACAAAGCCAAGCCGCCACCGATTCCTCAACGCAAAACACACATTACATTAGAGTAGTCTAAATGTACAACAACATCCCTGATAACATCATCCTTATTTTTCCTTTCCAATAGAAAGAGCACGTTTGGGGTATAAGTGGACTTTATACCCTTGAAGCATCGAAATGTCAGCAGCCCTTTTAAACTCTAACAGTTCTAAACTGCAATAATCTTCCTAGACCCGGTGGCTTATGGCCAACCGTGCCTTCAATTGCATTAGAGAAAATTCCAGACATACCTACATTGCTCTTAGACGTACAATCTGGAGATACCAGAGGGTTCACAAACTGGTTCTGAATAGAGGTTTATTCACGCTGTCTTGACTCTTAGTGGTAGAAGAAAGATCATCATCCAAAAGAGGATGTATGCCATTCCGATGAAAGAATGATCTTCAACATCTGGCCTCTGGAGCCACAGAACCATCTTCACCTTTGCGCTTCTTTGAATATGGAGAAGTAGAGGAAGTCGCATCTTCAACATTTTGTTCTGGAGCAGAAACAGGACCATTCGAGCTAGTACCAGTATTGTCCTCTTCAGGCGTTGTAGGGCTTTCATCATCAGGGTTATCTAGATCATTGTTAGAGACATTCTCACCATTGGAATAAAGTAGTCACATCGTGCGTAAGCATCCCACAACCAGTGTTAAAGTTTTGTATTTCATATTTAAACTTTAGAATCTTGACATCTTCCCTAAACTTGAAAACTCTCTAGAACTTGAGGAGATTAGCTGTGTGCCACAACAAATGTACACACAGAAAGTCAACAAGGACTACACTTTTTCATGCAAAATCAGTTTCACGAAAATGTCCCAAACATTGTCCGATGTGAGTAACCATATGAGTGTAGAGATACCCCGGATTTGCACTCAGAAAGGCACCCAAATTGCATCATTAGATGGTCGAGAGGGATTCCACTTTGCCATTCCACACATTTATTCATTAAAACTCCAAGGCCCGCGTTGAAGAATCAAATTCATAATCTCCTTAGAGGTGAAGAGAAATTGCAAATGTTTTGATTCCACAATGCGCACGGTAACACCTGATCTTATTCCCTAGACACATGGAAGAGTAGCCATCATGGCGCAAAGGTTTTGTTTGCGTGGTTTGAGTGGCCTAATCTGAAGAATAAATCGACTACCAAACAAAGCTTCAGAGCAAATCTTTGGAGACAAGGAGATCGTATAATCTTCACATCCAAGTGTAATTTCTTGCATTTGTTTGCGAACAAAACCAGACATTGTTGATGAAAGGGGAGTGCTCTGTTTTAGTGAAGGAAAACAGTCAAGGGTACATGTAAATAAGCATGATAGAAAGATAACGAACACATAACCACCGATAGAGAAAACTGTTGGCAGACAGTAACATAAAGAAAAATGATGTAACCACCAAAGAAACCGTTCACAAGACTAGAAAGAGAAAGTACAAAGAGGGCAGAACCTGAAATTGTTGAAGAGTATATTTTGTTGTTGTTAAATTTGCTTTAGTTAGATAAAATAAAACATTTAACAATTAAAAAACCTAAAACATCTCATAAAATGAATCAGAAAAATGTATACCAAATATTTTTTCTTCATTTTGACACATAAACCTATATTTGGAATCTACACTACATCGACCATAAATTTATTTATGTAATTTTTTTGGTCAAGTCAAATACGATTAATATACCTTAGAAAGACAAAGAAAGTTTACAAACCATTAGGTGGATCTCTAATATGACGATCGAGAGTAATAACTAAATGGTTTAAAGATCTTGGGATTACACGGGGAGAGAAAGAGCAGAATAGAAAGGTGGTCATTCTTCAAGTTGCATCATTATCTTCAAAACATCTTCATAGTCTGTCGCTATCTCAACTTTGTAATTTGGAGAGATTGAAGCGACTTCATAACCCAAAGGAAGACTTCAACCTCTAAATGAAGTGTTGATAAACTCTTTCGTACTCCACAGGTACCCTCACATACTCCTCCACTAAATCTGGGAAGCAGATCCATCTAAGACTGAAGTATAGATCTGAGTTCTTCCAAAACCATGAATTTCTTCTTCGTTAAAGCATTAATTTCCCTTCGTTGTATAGTGAGTTTTCTATTTAAAGAAATGGACTTTCAGACATTGCTTTATATATATGTGTATGCTGACTCGCTACGATTTTTAGTATAGTTTTTGGTTTTTGATTTTCATAGAATTCAACATTCAAGTTTTTACCTTTTAAATCTTCCTAAAAAAATAGAAAAACCATTTTTTAGAAATTTAACGTTACTTTCTCCAAAAACTAAAAAAAATCAGATTTTAGAGTTTTTTTAGAAACTAAAATTAATCATAACATCAAAAACTAAAACTAAAAAAGAAAAACCAAAAACTAGAAACTAGAATTTAAAATCCAAAAACTACTTCTCCATTCATGGCCATAATTAATTTTCATTGCATTTGATAGAAAAAATAATAATAAGGAATTTTTTGTATAACTTATTATAAAGAGAATTAAATTTTTTAATAGAAAACCTTTTTCAAAAACAAAGATAAAATTTAAACATAAATGTTGTAGAAACAAAACATTTTCTATACCAATTTTGTGTTTTAGGACATTTTAACAGGGTCTTTTAAAAAGACCATCACTTTATACAATTTGGACATTTTTGCCTTCATCTCTTTTTTGTTCAATATTTTATTTTTTTTCTTCAAAATTTTTAAACTCAAGCCATCGAATACTATATGAAATTATCAAAATTAAACCTTAAACCCCCTAGAAAGCATAAAACTAAAGGAAAATATTAAAATTTCTTTTGATGTTATCTTTTTCTTCTCTAATTTTTTGATTTTTTTATTCTTCTTCAAAAACTTCAAATTTAATACATTTAGTAATATATGAAATTATTAAATTAAACTTTAAATTATTTAGGAAGTCTATACAAAAAAATATTAAATTTAAGAAATCATAAGTAAAAAAATAATGGTTCATCAATATAAAATAATGAAAAAAATGAAGGTAAAATAGACTTTTCATAGGTAAAAGTGTATGATTTTTTTAAAAGAGGTGTGAAAAGATCATTTTTCAAAAAATGAATAGTTATAGGGGTAAACTCAATCTAAATTTATCTTGTTGCAAGTGATTTTTAGTCTAGTGATAGTATTAATAGTAAGTCTACTAAATAGCAGATGCACTTGTACATCTAATAGATGAGTTAGTTGAATTAATATTGACAACAAAACAAAAAAAACTTGGCTTGTTATTTTTTTTTTTTTGGTTCAAAGAGGCCGATTCATTAATAGGCTTAGACAAGGTTGGTGGGTTTCAGGGCCCACTTAGCTAATACATCAGCTTCATAATTAAGTTTTCTGCTAATGAAAGAGAAGGAGATGTGTTTGAAGCGAGCAGAGAGAGTGATGATATCTTTGATGATTCCATATATTTCTTTTGGCCCCTCCTTTTTGATTATCGATTGGATTAGGATTTGGGAGTCAGATTTTAGTTTGATGTAGTCGAAGTTTTGAGCTGCCGCTTCTTCTAAGGCCATCCTCATCGCCATAGCTTCAGCCATTAATGGTGATTCTACATTTGGAGCTTGCGATGTTTTCTACGTCTTCCAGATTGTTGCTCGATCTTCACAGATTACTGCTAGCCCAGCCAAGTAAGAGTCTTTGTTCCAAGCTACGTCCGTGGAAATGGTAACTCTTACCGGAAAATTACATCCTTGATTTTGGCCGTTGATTTGTGTAGTCTGATTGGAGATTAACTTCTGAGATTCTTGCCATTCCCTTGCAGATGTGATTGCTTTTGTTAGTGTTTCTCCTGGGGAGATTACCGTTGTTGTGAAGCAATTTTTGTTTCTTGATGTCCAGATCTCCCATAGTACCCATGGGATTAAAGCCACCGAATTGAGCCCAGTGGGAGGTAAGGCGATAGATTGGCTTCCTTCTCTGATCAGCGTCTAAATATTCGATGTTGGTTCTGGTTGGATTTTTGATTTTACAGGTACACTTTTCCAGATCCGTTGGGCAAAATTGCAGTGGAGAAAGAGATGGTTTGCAGATTCCAATTGGTTGCATCTCTTGCAGGTTCCTTGTTCCACTATACCTCTGGCTTGCAGTCTCTCGCCTGTTGGTAGGGCATTGTTTAGGAGCATCCACAAGAAAGTTTTAACTTTTGGTGAGCACTTTACGGTCCATACATCTTTCTTCCAATCTATATGAGGTGAAAAGTGCATCTCTTCATCAAAACTGGCTTTATCTTGTCTCTTGCTATGGTACCCTGACTTTGCTGTGTATGATCCGTTGGGGGTAGCTAGCCAACAATACTTATCAGTTGCTCCATAGGTACTTGGCTTCAGTCTGAGGATTTCGTTTTCTAGATGAGGGAGGAGCTCTCGAATTTTCCTGATGTCCCATTCCTTTGTTTCTGGTACTAGTAGCTCTTTGACTAATAACTCTTCTTGATTCTCTTTTGCAGGTCCAAATATCCCGATTTGGGACTGGGTTGAGAGCCATGGGTCTTTCCAAATCCTTGTTGAAGCTCCGTCTCCAATGATTCGACCCAGATTTTTCTTTAGCAGCTCTTTTCCAATGAAGATTCCTTTCCATCCATGTGATGAATTTT
This sequence comes from Lepidium aucheri, assembly GCA_900406435.1. NCBI lineage: Eukaryota > Viridiplantae > Streptophyta > Magnoliopsida > Brassicales > Brassicaceae > Lepidium > Lepidium aucheri. Next base: position 26,194 of record OVBA01000758.1, read on the forward strand.
GAGGCAGAGTACAGTCCAGGAAGGAAGATTGCTGAGCATACTTACCAAGCATCACCTTGGCGAGCAGACAATCAGGTTTTGTGAGAACTTTCCAGCTCAGTTTGGCAAGCAGAGCTTCATTAAAGGTTTCTATTTCTCTAAATCCTAGACCTCCCGAATGCTTACTTTTGGTCATGTTCTTCCACGAGATCCAGGACATCTTCTTGTGGTCTGGTTTTGCGTCCCACCAGAATCTGATAAAAAGGGATTGAATTTTCTTGCAGAGGCTGATAGGGATTTTGAAGTGTGACAGTGTATAGGTTGGTATGGAGGAGAGTACAGACTGGAGCATGATAGTTTTTCCTGCCGGGGAGAGGAACTTTGATGCCCAATCAATGGTCTTGAGTCTGATTCTTTCTAAGATTGTGTTGAACAGGTCCTTTTTCTATCGTCCAAAGTTCTCAGGCAGACCAAGATATTTTCCTCCACCATTTGTATTTTGGATTCCTAGGATTTCTTTGACTCTGTCTTGTGTGCTTGATGCTGTTTTCTTTGAGAATATAATGCCCGATTTTTGCTTGTTGATTGTTTGGCCTGAGACTGATTCATACTTCTCTAGGATTGTCTTTAAGGTTTCACAGCTGTGTTTTTCTGTTTTGCAGAAGAACATAGTGTCGTCAGCGAACAGAAGATGGTTCAGTCTAGGGCTCTGTTTTGACACTTTGAAGCCCTTTAGAGATCATTCCTTCTGTGCTAGATCACACAATCCAGAGAGAACAGTGCTGCAGAGGATGAAAAGATACGGGGAGATAGGATCTCCCTGTCGGATGCCTCTATGGGGGATCACTTGACCCGTCGCTGTTCCATTTATGAGAAACAAATAGGTAACTGAGCTGACACATTGCATTATCCATCCTCTCCATTTCGGATGGAAGCCTAGTCTCTCCATAACACGATTTAGGAACTCCCATTCTACCCTGTCATAGGCCTTAGACATGTCTGTCTTTACTGCCATAGCTGTTTTAACTTTTGCTTTTGAAGTTTTCAGGTAATGGAGCATCTCATGGGTAACAAGGACATTATCGGAGATTGATCTTCCTGGGATAAACGCCGATTGGCTTTCTGGTATGAGCTGGTCTAAGCAAGATCTGAGGCGCTTTGAGAGGATCTTTGAGAAGATTTTATAGTACACGTTACAGAGGGCAATAGGTCTGTAATCGGCTGCAGCTTTTGGATTTTGTTTTTTTGGTATTAACCTGATGTGGGTCTTATTCATGTCTTCAGGAAAAATGCCAGCTGCGAAGATATCTTGAATTTCTTTAACGAGGGGAGGACCCATAAATACCCAATTGGCTTGGAAAAATCCAGCAGCAAAACCGTCAGGTCCAGGAGCTCTTCCTGGGTGGATTGCGAACAAAGCCTCTTTAATTTCTCTGGGGTTAGGCTTGGTTATTAGTCTTTCATTCATGCTCTCCATGATTTTGGGTTGTAGGGCTTCCTCTATGATATTTAGGTCCCCTAGGGGTTGTGCTGTAAAAAGCTCGGAAAAATAGTCTTCTAGCACTTTTGTGATTTCTTCGTCCTTATTGAAGCTGTTTCCATTTTTATCCTCTATCACACTGAATCTATTGATTGCTCTTCTCTTTTTTGTTACAGCATGGAAGTAGCTTGAATTCTTCTTACCCAGTTGGAGCCAAAGCTGTCTACTTCTTTGCTTCCAGAAGATTTCTTCTAATCTGTACGCCTCCTTAAGGTCTTTGTTTATCATCTGGATTTCTGCTTCTTTGTCCTGGGGGTTGACCATTAGCTTATCCAATCTTATCTTTTTTTCCTCCACCTCTTTCTGATTTAAGTCTCTTTGTTCCTTCTTCCAGTTGATGATACTGTTTCTGCTCTTAATTATTTTATCTCTTATGGGTAGTCTTTTGTTTTCTTGCCAAACTTTCTGGATCAGATGTTTGACTTCCTCATTTTGCTCAAGGTTTCTATCGAATCTGAACAGACCTTTTCTCCTTTGCTTCGTGTAGGCTAGGTGGGTAACTAAGGGACGGTGATCCGAGCCTTCGAAATTCAGGTACTCGCTAAAAGCCTTAGGGAAACTGTCAGCCCAAGTACTGTTTGCCATTGCTCTGTCGAGTCTAGATCTGATGAAGTGCCCTCTTCTATAGCCTCTCCATGATAAGCAATCGCCTTTATATTGCAGGTCATAGAGGTCATTCTCCGAAACAAAGTTTCGGAAATTTGTAAAGGATGCTTCACTACGCGCTGGTCCACCAATTTTCTCCGAGTTACTGAGGATCTCATTAAAATCCCCAATAATCATCCAAGCCTTGCTTCTGACACCAGTTGAGGCCTTTAATTTCTCCCAGCAGAGCTTCCGTTTTGCTTGGTCTGGCTCTCCATAGAAAAAGGTAACAAAGAAGGTTTGTCCTGCTGCTTGAACATTTGTGTCAATGAAGTTGGGACTGCTTGATAAGATTGTCACTTTTATGTCCGGTTTCCAGAACAGGGCCAGACCTCCACCACTGCCTTCTTGTGGCGGAATGGTGCAACAATCATCATAACCCATCCCGTTAAAGATTTTATGCACCGTGCTATCAAGGTTTCTAGTCTCAGAGAGGAAAAAGAAATCTGGGTACCATTTTTGCCGAATATCTCTGAGACGACGAACTGTCAAAGGGTTCCCCAACCCTTGACAGTTCCAGCTTGCAATGGCTAAGGAAGCCGGGAAGACAGCTTTCAAGGCTTGTTATTTTGTTTTTCCTTTTTTTACATCATTCAAATTGTTGTTGTAGTTAATTTTTTTAATCGATGGTTGAACCGGCGGGAAGACAGTTTTATTTATAGTATATTTATTCCACGTGTCTCTCAAAAAGTAAACCAACCTTGAAAATTGAATTTTCCTTTTTTCTCACTCAATCAAACCCATCTTTTCTTTCTTTCCAATTAATTTTGTTCTATTCGACGACGCGACTGAGATGAATCCTTCTCACGGTCCCGACGAAAAGCAACGATCGGCCATGTATCCTGAAGTCGATCAATCCATTCCAGATAATCCATTTTATCAGCCAAATCCTTATCCTGCTTCTTCCTCTAATATCTATTCTTCTGTCTCCTCTCACAATCTCGGACGTGGAGATGAATCCAGCAACCATTCACCGTCTGCTCCACCACAGGCGATGGAAGAAGTCCTGATCCGTGTTCCCGGCGCCATTCTCAACCTTATCGACAAATCCTACAGCGTTGAACTCGCGTGCGGTGACTTGACCATCGTTCGGATTATCCAGGGCCAGAATATCGTCACGGTTCTGGCCAATGTCGGGGATGAGATTCAATGGCCACTAAACAAGAACGAGGTGGCAACGAAAGTTGATGGGTCGCATTATTTCTTCTCAATCCATCCGCCAAAGGAAGGTTCTGGGTCGGATTCTGTGGATGAAATTCTTAACTACGGATTGACCATTGTTTCGAAAGGGCAAGAAAACGTGTTACATGTGCTCGATCAGGTTTTGCGGGACTATAGTTGTTTTACAGAGCAGAGAATGTCTGATAAGGCAAAGGAAACGGGAGAGGCGGTGTTAGGAAATTCAATGGCGGCTGCTACTTCGCCTGAGGAGCTTAAGGGTGAGAAAAAACAAGTTTTGGAGGGTCAGTGTGCGGCGTATTGGACCACACTTGCGCCTAATGTCGAGGAGTACAGTCACAGTACTGCTAAAATGATAGCTTCCGGCTCAGGTAAGCTGATCAGAGGGATATTGTGGTGTGGGGATGTCACTGTGGAGAGACTCAAGAAGGGAAACGAGGTTATGAAGAACAGGCTGAGTCGTGCTGAGAAGGAGAAGGAAGTTAGCCCAGAGACACTGAGGAGAATCAAGAGGTATGGTGATATTCTGTACCATGATCTCTCACTTTGAAGTTTACCATCCTTGACCTCGAAAAAGCTGCCCATGAATCTACTTTAAATCAAATCTTTTCTTCCGATTTGGGATCTTATCTGGTTGTTTGTTTCATTCTAGATTAGACAATTGAGTAGTATGAGATGCATCTGTGTGCAGAAAATCAATTCCTCGAGAGGCAATAAGAATTTCATGTTTGGAAACGTTTAAACAATGTGCATCGTGGTGGTAGTTTCTTAAATGAACCAATTTTGTGCTGTGCTAATTTTCTTCATTCGGTTTCTACGTAAAGGGTTAAGAGAGTGACCCAAATGACAGAGAAAGTTGCAACTGGTGTTCTTTCTGGTGTTGTCAAGGTCTCAGGATTCATCACTGGTTCAATGGCAAACTCAAAAGCTGGAAAGAAGCTCTTTGGTCTTTTGCCTGGAGAGATTGTTCTCGCATCCCTCGATGGATTTAGTAAGTACATTATTATTATTTTTCCAGATATTTTGTCCGCTGCTTGGAGGGTCATGGAAGCTTATTAATTCACAAGGCGTCTTGCTTTTGTGTATCCAACTTCCCTTTTGATGACTATTTCCATGATCTTTCCAGTGGTTTCTGAATTTAGTCTTTTCCAGAAGTTCCTTGATATGGTGTTTGAGTCTGCTTCTTGTCTTAAACAATGTAGGCTGATGGGCTTTGGAGCAATATTCCTTTTAGGGGTGTTTGATTTGAGTACCACCAAATATTTCGTACTCTTTTGTTTGCTTTATATTTCAAGTCCTCTTTCTTCCTCTTCTAAACTTGGCCTTGGGCATGGGTTTTCGCTTCTAAGTTGGAAGGTTCTTTAAAGTCTCTTTTCTTATTTATACGTCTTTTAGGCACTTCCTTCTAACAATCCTTGATTAACACTAAAAACCTGCTGCATCATTTTTTGAAGCATATGACATTATCTTTGTTATTTGCTTCGAGTTGATCACATGTCTACTATGCAGGCAGGATCTGTGATGCTGTTGAGGTGGCTGGGAAAAACGTCATGTCAACTTCATCAACTGTCACAACAGAACTCGTTGATCACAGGTATTGATTACGAAAACGTACATGAAATAGTCACATATCTCAGCAAGAGTTACCTCCAGCAAATGAATAAAGTTTTCATTTGATGTTAAAACCCTCATGGACTTTGTTGTGAGATTGCAGATACGGCACAAAAGCAGCTGAGGCAACTAACGAAGGGCTAGATGCAGCAGGACATGCTTTTGGAACCGCATGGGTTGCTTTCAAGATCCGAAAGGCACTTAACCCCAAAAGTGTCTTAAAGCCTACAACATTGGCCAAGGCTGCTGTTTCTGATATAAAGGCTAAGAAAGACTCCAAATAGCCTTGCTACAACTTCTGATCTATACTTGCCTTGAATATTTCCTCTACAAAATGTTTATGAAGATTTACTACGTTTTAGTTTTGTGTGTATATTGTGATTCTATGTAATCTATCTAAACACCAAACTGATTCTGATAATCTCAATCCATGTATGGGTTTGATTAGTACCTTTGTTCTTTCCAAAACCAGATTACTTTAGACATGTTAGGCGTTATGAAGAAGTGGGCCAGATGTTTAAAAAAAATTGGGCCATCATAATTCATCTCGGGCCAACTACAGATATAAATCAAGTGATGAATCTCTCTGATTGGCTAGAAGGATTGTTAACGTGAACCTGTCCGCAGGTGATTAAAACAGATCTGGGAATTTAGCTTGTCGCCTAAGTTGGAATCGTTGTTTTCATTGTTAAACAAAAAGGAGGTTTTTGAGAAGAAGAAAGAACTCTCACAAGAGAAGGAGAAAGGTGATAAATGGCGAGATACGATCGAGCAATTACAGTATTCTCCCCCGATGGTCACCTTTTCCAGGTAGAGTATGCCCTAGAAGCTGTCCGCAAGGGTAATGCCGCCGTCGGAGTCCGCGGCACCGATACCGTTGTCCTCGCCGTCGAAAAGAAATCCACCCCGAAGCTCCAGGATTCTAGGTATAGTTCCGATCTCTGCTGATACAAGTGTTTCTGATTTGCTTTTATTTCCGCACTTTAAATTTTGAATTTTGCTTCACCTGGATCTCGTAATTTACCCAATTTCTACTTCTAGGATCAATATTGAAACTCTTCTGAAATATATACATCCTGATGCTGGGTTTCTGTATCATTTCGTGACTGGTAATATATGAGTATTAGATTATAGAACCGGAGCTGAACTCTATTTGAAGTCTTTTTTATCTTCTGAATGTAGAATTCTTGCTTCAAACTCCTAGAGGTGTTTTTGTGTGTTGAAACACGTTTTCGGTTATATCTGCAGTTTGATCATTCCCTGCGAAAAACTAATATTTGGTGTTGAATTTGAAGTCGTTAACTTCACGGAAGTCTCTAATTAATATCGTGTTCGTATGTAGTAGTTCTTAACTCAATTTATCTGAGTTTTTTTTTTCTTCCATTCCAATTATTGCTATCTGTATGTAAGATCGGCCTCGTGCTTCTAATCAATTGCATCAGTATTGATAAATTTTGTTTATCACAGATCAGCCAGAAAGATAGTGAGCCTTGATAATCATGTTGCATTGGCATGTGCTGGGCTGAAGGCAGATGCTCGTGTCCTGATAAACAAAGCGAGGATAGAGTGTCAAAGCCACAGGCTTACGTTGGAGGACCCAGTGACTGTTGAGTACATCACACGCTACATTGCAGGGCTCCAACAGAAGTATACTCAAAGTGGTGGTGTGAGACCATTTGGTCTTTCCACTCTTATTGTTGGTTTTGACCCCTATACTCGTATACCCTCGCTTTATCAGACGGATCCATCTGGCACATTCTCCGCTTGGAAAGCTAATGCAACTGGGAGAAACTCTAACTCAATTAGGGAGTTTCTGGAGAAAAATTATAAAGAAACTGCTGGTCCTGAAACTGTTAAGCTTGCTATTCGTGCTCTGCTTGAGGTCAGTTTATCCTATCATGTTCAATTACTAAACCAAGGAGGTTTTGTTGAGCTATTATTGTGTGCCCTAATACTAAACTTGACAACAAGATCATATCTATTGGTGTATTGCTAAGCTAATGATTTGTTCCCAATATGCCACACCTGAGAACCACGTTGATAATTTTCTATTCTTGAAAGTTGGCTTGAGGTTAGAGGCAAAGCTAACAAAAAATGCAGTGTTAGAGAATGTTAAAGTCCTCTAAGATATAGGTATAGACATAACTACAAATAGAATTGGATAATAATGTGTAATGAGATTACATAGCAGAAGCACAAGTAGTGGTTCTTGTTAAAGCTAATAGGCCTTTTGTATTTTGCAGGTAGTTGAGAGCGGAGGAAAGAACATTGAGGTTGCTGTAATGACACGAGAGGAAGGATCTCTAAGGCAACTTGAAGAAGAAGAAATCGATACTATTGTGGCTGAGATTGAAGCAGAGAAGGCTGCAGCAGAAGCGGCCAAGAAGGGCCCTTCAAGGGAAACATAAACCAGATCTGACTGTAGCGGTCTCAGATTCTTATTTGTAATGTTTGTTTAAAGTCAGATATTCAGAGGTTGAATAGAAATCTGGACCGCGTGAGGTTTTCCTGGATGACTAGCCTATTTGAAATTGTTGTTTTCAGTTCTTAATTGATTTTTTAGCAGAGTACTAAACTTAGCCATTGGAAATTTGTCGGTGGAACTATGGCACGTTCGACATGCTTAGATGAATCTGCATTTGCGCTCAAGAGCTTCTCTACGAGATATGGTTTCTTACTATCTCTTCTCTTACTATGTCTATTCTGGAACATGTCCGTTTTTTGAAACCCTGCCAACATTAGAAACTGGAGCCGATGAGTTGATGTCAACTTTGATAACGAATGATCGACAGTAATCCAGACGATAACTCTAATTGTTTGGACGTGAAGTGCAGAATCACAATTGATTTGATCGGTAAAGCAATGCGATAATCATACGCCAGTACCATTAAGCAATCAAGGTGTCGTGTTGTTGTGACTTCAAATTTTAAAACATAGTCTGCAAAAAGAAAAGAATAATAATCGCCGTTGCCGGGGATCGAACCCGGGTCACCCGCGTGACAGGCGGGAATACTTACCACTATACTACAACGACCTTGTTGACTGATTTAAATAATATATATATAAAAATAATATATCGTACAATAGTTTTCGGATTTTGGGCTCTCGAGGAAACAAAATTTATTCTTCGCTCGGCGCCGCGTTCTTTCTTTCATCTCTCCCAGGCAAGCTTCTTCAGTTCTTCTACATCAACACTTGCTTTCGCATCGTCTCTGTGGTTCTGGACAGAAGTTGTCTCCCTGTCCTAAGGTTTTTTTCAATTTAACAAACCAGTTTTTCTCCGTTCTTATCAGAACTTTACCTAGATTACTCAGGATTTAATCGTATCTCGTCGGCATCTACTTGTTGCGTCGAGGACGATATTGAAAACTTCAACTAATAAAGTTTTTACTTTCTAGAGTGAATTCTTCTGTGTTTTTCGTCTAGTGTTTCATCCAATATGAGAGCAATTTGAGGAAATTATCCTTTATCTGGCAGGTTGATATTAGAGTAGATAACGATCTTACACTGAGACGTAAAGGATGAAGCTTGACGTGAATGTGTTGAGATATCTTTCCAAAGATGATTTTCGAGTTCTCACTGCTGTCGAGATGGGGATGCGGAATGTCAGGGCTCTCTATTCGCTTTTATTCTGCAATTGAACTTTAGGCTTTAGGGTTTTACCAAATTACCGTTTTTTCGACTGAAAAGTATTCTCTCATCCGTGTTTGCAGCATGAGATTGTTCCTTCTGAGCTCGTGGAGCGCATTGCTTCTCTAAAGTATGTCCCATCTTGATACTTTGGGTGTTTTTGCTAAGTTTATTTCTTCGTTTTGATAAAACATATTATGTAATTCACATACCTGTTGTACTCACAGACATGGAGGCACATACAAAGTCCTGAAGAACTTGCTCAAGTATAAGCTTTTGCACCACGATGCCTCTAAATGTGAGAAGTCATATCTAAAGGAATTAGTCGTTATTCTTTATATGTCGTATGAGGATTGGCAGTGTTATAAAGTTGCAGAATCTAATGGCTATTGATTTCTTCTTTTTCTTTTTGGGGTCTAGATGATGGATTCCGACTCACCTATCTGGGTTACGACTATCTTGCCATTAAAACATTGGTCAACCGTGGTATATTCACTGGTGTTGGTCGTCAAATTGGGGTCGGTAAAGAGTCAGGTATGTGTCTTTCGTATTTATCTTACATACTGGTGTGTCGAAGAGATTCTTGTTGGTGGCTGGTGTACTTAGTGGTTCTTTCCATATAATAGACATATTTGAGGTCGCTCAAGAAGATGGAACTATTCTGGCAATGAAGTTACATAGACTAGGGAGAACCTCCTTTAGGGCTGTCAAATCTAAGCGTGACTACTTGAGGCATCGCAGTAGTTTCAGCTGGTTGTATCTCTCCCGTCTTGCAGCTCTCAAGGAGTTTGCTTTTATGAAGGTTATTGCGTTTTTTCATTAATGTAACATGTGTATAATCTTTAATTGTTTTTAGCCTGATGTTAGTTTGGCTTCCGGGTGAACAGGCGTTGGAGGAACATGACTTTCCAGTTCCAAAAGCTATTGACTGCAATAGGCATTGTGTTATCATGTCCCTTGTGCAGGGTTACCCCATGTAAGGAACTCTACATATTCGTACGAAGAAAAATTATTATGTTTTCATGTTATTTATCATCGACTGATGCTTTTTGGCTGGATATTAATTGAAGCTAATATTGAGGAGTTTATGAATTGGATTCGAGCATGTTAAAAGGATGAACCATTTGCTTCACTCACTCACTAAGAAACAGTAACACCTTTGCTCATGTGAACCACATCTTTCCACGTTTTCACTTGTGACAGGGTTCAGGTGAAGCAATTACAGAACCCTGAGATGATTTTTGAAAAGATAATTGGCATTGTCGTTCGTTTGGCTGAGCAGGGTCTAATTCATTGTGACTTCAATGAATTCAACATCATGGTAAGATAATTCAATTTAGCAAGTTGAATAATGCCTTTTATTTGTAAGTTATTTGAAGCTGCCTCAATATTTAAGTAAATGGAAACTTCTGTAAGTGTGCTAGTTTTATCATCTCCTTACTAATAATTTTCACTGAACCCTCTTGTTTATATATGTTTGTTGTAGATTGATGATGAAGAGAACATAACGATGATTGACTTTCCACAAATGGTATCTGTTTCACACCGAAATGCACAGATGTACGTGATGTTTTATCTCTTCGCCATGCCTGACTACTCTTCCATCTTTATATTATTTTGTGTGATTGGTTTGTTTTTTATCTTTCAGGTACTTTGACCGTGACATTGAATGCATCTTCAAGTTTTTCAGAAAGAGGTTAGTTATAAATTTGATCTTTTTAGTTATACACCAGTTGTTAACAATAACCATTACCAAATAATTTTCTCCATTACTGAATCTGTGTCATGATTGACCCTAAAATTCTCATTTTCTGTGACATCTGGTCCTTGTTCCAGGTTTAATATGTGTTTCCATGAAGATAACGGTGAATCAGATGAGAGAGAGCTGGATGAGAACAGTAGACCATCTTTCGAAGATATAACTAAAGATGCTAATGCTCTGGATAGAGATCTAGAAGCTAGTGGGTTCACAAGAAAGGAGCAGACTGATCTCGATAAAGTACGTGAGCCTATGACCTTAGTTATGATACTGCTTAACTTGAATCAATTGTTTTTTAGTATTGCATGGATATTTTGAATTTTAGGCAGTCTTAATGTTTCTGGTTCTGTTTCCTCATTCTTTTGGTGTTATATTGAATGAATAGAAAAAGAACATGTGGTTTCTGTCTTTCTGTAGTTTATTGAAGGTGGGGTGGAGAAGAGTGAAAATTCTGATGAGGAATCTGATGATGAAGAGACTTGTGAGTCAAGTGAAGAAGAAAATGTAGATGAACTGAAATCATTACATTTGCAAGAGAAGGTAGGAAACTTCCAAGTTCATCATATAACTAAAATATGTGCCATTTGGTCACTGCTTATATTGTAAATTCGTCATAATATAGGAGCAAGTAAGTTCAGATGGTGTTGAGACGGAACTTAAGTTGGAGAATGAAGGTGAAAGCAGTGGAGATAAAGATGAGGTTGGAAGTGATGAGGTGAGAATCTTATGTGTGGTAACTCAATATAGGTTGAGCTTATTTGATTAAATCACTTAAATCAATATAGAATGCCCATTCGTTTGTGCAGAAGGAGAATGAGGGTGATGCAGAGCTGGATAAAAAATTGGGCAAGCAAAGACGTAGAGCCATGACTGCAGCCAGGGGGGGAGGTAGAAGGACGCAGTCTTCAAGAAACACATACAAAGACAAAGGAGGCCGATCCCAAAACTCTAAGATCCACAGCAACATGAGCGGCTGGTGAAAACTATTCAACAGCAATTTTGATTCTCTCAAACTATGGGCTTAATGGGCCGTGCAATGATGTAACGGGCCCATATTCGTTTTTGTAGTGACTTTCTCGATATGTCGAGATTTCAATTCGAACAGCAACCATAATGGATATGTTTCATAGACTGAAAACTAAACTATAGTGGATATGTTTCTTTATAAAATCATCATCGCAAATTAATTTTTGGTCCAACTTTGTTTGATATTATTTTTTGCGGGGCTGAACCGAAAATGTATGTAATTAAGGGAGTAGAAAAGAAACGCTCCTTGAGTAAATTACGGAAATAGAAGAAATGCATAATGCAACCCAACGGCTAGTCACCTCAACGGTCGAAATTTTAAAACTTTATAATATTGAGATCTCTCGCAGTCTCTCTTCTTAAATCTCAAGTTAATCCCACATTACTCCTCCGCCGAGATTCCTTTTGTCTTCCTTCTTCTCATTCTTCTCCACTCACTCCAAAGATGATGAGAGATGTTTTCAGGCCGACCAAATCAGCCCCTTGTTCTCCTGCAAAGCCACTCGGTATCTCCCGCACTCAGTCTGAATCGTTTCATGCTATCCACAAAGTTCCTATTGGAGATAGTCCTTATGTCAGGGCTAAGAATGTTCAGGTGATTGTTATATCCTTCCTTTAAATCTGAATTCCATTGAATCTGAATGTATGTTCTTGGTTTGATTTGCAATTTTCTGATGAGTTGTTTTCTTGCGGTTGATTATGGATTAGTTGGTGGAGAAGGATCCGGAGAGAGCAATTCCTCTGTTCTGGAAAGCCATTAATGCCGGAGATAGAGTAGACAGTGCTTTGAAAGACATGGCCATTGTGATGAAGCAACAAAACCGCGCTGAAGAGGCCATTGAAGCGATTAAATCTCTCAGAGCCAGATGTTCAGATCAAGCCCAGGAATCTCTGGACAATATACTCCTAGATCTCTACAAGGTCCTTTTTTTCTACACAAAACCCTTTTGCAATTGGTTAATTTTGTATTGACATGTTGTTAAATGGATTTGTTATTGCAGAGATGTGGGAGATTAGATGACCAGATTGGACTTCTTAAACATAAGCTCTTCTTGATACAGAAAGGACTAGCCTTTAATGGTAAACGAACCAAAACCGCTAGATCTCAGGGCAAGAAGTTTCAGGTCTCTGTGGAGCAAGAAGCCACTCGGTTATTGGTAAGCAGTAATTTGCAAAGTATTCATAACGTTGCAGGCTTGCAGTAGTTACCAATTTTATGAGATTCTAAATTGGATGAATGATTGATTCGTAAACAGGGAAATTTGGGATGGGCTCTGATGCAAAGAGACAATTTCGTAGAAGCCGAAGATGCATACAGGAGAGCTTTATCAATAGCACCAGACAATAACAAAATGTGCAACCTCGGTATCTGCCTTATGAAGCAAGGCAGGATTGATGAAGCCAAAGAGACTTTAAGACGTGTGAAACCTGCGGTCGTGGATGGTCCTAGAGGCGTCGATTCTCATCTGAAAGCTTACGAGAGAGCGCAACAGATGCTCAATGATCTTGGATCTGAGATGATGAGAAGAGGAGGGAATGATAAGGTTGAACAGAGAAGGCTCTTCGATGCCATCTTTGGATCTTCCTCTATATGGCAGCCTCAGCCTTGTAGTGAGCAGCAGAACGTGAAGCCCAAATCAAAGCCCAGTTTGAGTAATGATGGTTATGGTGACGAGAACGTGAAGATGAGTTTCCCTGCTATGTGCAATGATGGATACGGCGACGAGAACGTGAAGAGGAATGTGAATCCAGTAGTAGTAAACCCATTAAGGGTTGATGCAAAACCATTCTTCTCGTCGAAGTTAATCATCAGTAACAACGAGAAGCTGAAGAGAACGAGATCGTCGAGCCAAGCAATGGGACCTTTGGGTTGTGGTGATAGTCATGAGGGGGAGACAAACACAAAAAGGAGATTATCAATGGAGAAGAGAGCAACAGACTGTGGATTACCAGACAACAAAGACTTTGAAGATGCGATCATGGCTGCTGTTTTGGGGACAGAAACCAATGTGGACAAGAAGAGGCTCAAAGTTTTCCAGGATATCACTTTGTGTATCAATCACAGTCTCTAACCAATCTATTTATTTACAATTCTAATTTATAATTCGTAAGTTTAGTGAAGTTGCAAAAAAAAAAAAAAAAAAAAAAGGNTTCTTCTTGGTGATTTATTAATGTATTTGTCAGCTTAAAGTTGCTGCCATTTTTTTCACACATTGACCAATAATAATAAAATTGAAACTATATATATTCTTTGTCATTCAATAATTATTGTTATTGGCCAATAACAGTATTGTAAATGTTAAATCTAACGAGAAGGATGAAGAGAGAAGAAGAAGATGAATACAAATGTTAATTAATAGTGAGTGGAAATTATCCAGAAAAAATAGGGGAAATTAGTATCCGTTAAACCAATCATGTGTGTAATAATCAATTTGGCCACTTCTGGTTCCAATTTATAGGAAAGGCATGCACACGTGTCAAATTGTCGTAAATGTATTTACACCTCTTCTAATCTTGCCGTTGAAATTGTACTTTAGTTCCGGAAATGCCCTTCTTATTCTTAACCATGGCAAATGAAACGGTGTTAAATTTGGTTTACTTGTTTTGTGAATAACAAATACTCTTTTCTTTTAAGTCTATGTTTCTCTCTATTTGAAAGTTAGTCGTTTTTGGTAACTGCATTAATTCGATTCTTGTAACCTTGACCGTCAGAAAAAGGGAAAAAAGTATATAATTGCTAATGGAATAATTTCATTGGTAAATTTCGTAATAGAATTGAGAAATGAAGGCTATTGTGGTCAAATGCACGTTTTTAAAAAAGAAAAGAAAAAAGATGAAATATAATTGGGGCAAAAGGGCTCTCCGACCAAAGCCTAAGGTGAGAGAGAGTTTGTGCGTGTGTGTGTCTGTGTGAGGTTAAACTGAAAAAAGAATCCTAAATTCCAACTACATTCCTCCACAGAAGCAAAAGTGGCCTTCAAAAGCCAAAAATCCCTTCAAAATCTCTTATTTTAGAGAAAAAATCATCAACCTCAACATCTAATCCTAAAGTTAAACTCTTGAGTTTCAGATCAGACAAAGTTTAGATCTTTTCTTTTTCTTTTTCTTTTGGGTTTACTTTTTTTTGACACAAACGAGGTAAGCACATTTCTTTCACTTCATAAGATGATAATGGTTTTGTGGGTTAGAGTGTGAGATTTGTTGAGAAGAGAGAAGAAAGAAAGAATTTTTGTGTGTGTTTGAATGCATGGTTGGTTTGAAGAAGAAGAAAGACAAGAATAGTTTGAAGTGAAAAATGGGTTGTTGTCAGTCTAAAATAGATAGCAAAGAGATTGTGTCTCGCTGCAAAGCTAGAAAGAGATACTTGAAACATCTTGTTAAAGCTAGACAAACTCTCTCTGTTTCTCACGCGCTTTATCTCCGTTCTCTACGCGCCGTCGGCTCTTCCCTTCTTCACTTCTCCTCCAAAGAAACTCCTCTTCACCTTCACCACCAACCTCCATCTCCATCTCCTCCTACTCCTCCTCCTCCTGCTCCTTTGCCGCGTCCTCCTCCACCACCTCTAAGTCCTGGTTCTGAAACCAACACATGGACCTCCACCACCACTTCCTCAGCTCTCCCTCCGCCGCCTCCTCCTCCTCCACCTCCTCCTCCTCCTATGCCTTCTTCTACATGGGACTTTTGGGATCCATTTATACCGCCGCCTCCTTCTTCCTCCGAGGAAGAGTGGGAGGACGAGACAACCACTGCTACCAGAACCGCCACTGGAACTGGAACCAATTCTGACGCTGCTGCCACAACTGCTCCGACGACAGCTACTCCTCAAGCTTCTTCAGTAGTAAGTGGATTCTCTAAAGCTACAATGACGACTACGACGACAGGAAGCGAGTTAGCAGTTGTGGTGTCGAGGAATGGTAAAGATCTAATGGAGATTATCAAAGAAGTGGATGAATATTTCCTTAAAGCTGCTGATTCTGGTGCTCCACTCTCTTCTCTCCTTGAAATCTCAACCTCTATCACAGCCTTTTCTGGTCATACCAAAGGAGGTAAACAATCAGGCTCTTCTTCGTAATTAGCGGCTTAGTGATTTTGATTTGTGTCTTTTTTTTCTGCAGGGAAAATGTATAGTAACTACGAATGTAATCTGAATCCAACGTCGTTTTGGACAAGGGGATTTGCTCCCAAGTTGAATGAATACAGAAACGCAGGAGTACCAATTGGAGGAAGTTGCATTGTTGGTAGCCATTCCTCTACAGTGGACAGACTCTATGCTTGGGAGAAGAAGCTCTTTCAAGAGGTCAAGGTATCCACTATTTTTCTGTTTTACTTAATATTCAACTGATAAAGTTTTAATCTTTGAACGAAACAATTTAGACTTAGATGTATCTGTGTATGTTAGGTTTTGCGGAAGAACTTGGAAAATGTTATACAGCATGTTTTATCCTCCAATTACCACTTTATATTCATTTTGAAGTTTAAATCTTGAAATTTGCTTGCTTAGTTTTCATCCAAATATAGATATAAAAAAATTTGGATTTTATTTGGTTCATGTGGCATTAAAGGTTTGTGGTGGGTCCAAGTAAGAGACCCACGTGTGTACTTAATTCTAAAATGTAAAGTGTAATGTGCACTGACACTAATATATATTTGGCAAGAATTGAGTGTTTGTTGTTTTGTGAATGTGGGGTTTGTTGCAGAATGCAGAGTGCGTAAAGATGGAGCATGAGAAGAAATTGGAGCAAGTAAGGAGACTTGAGATGAAGAGGGCTGAGTATGTTAAGACTGAGAAGGCTAAAAAAGAAGTAGAGAAGTTAGAATCTCAGCTCACAGTGTCTTCACAAGCCATCCAGAGTGCTTCTAACGAGATCATCAAGCTCAGAGAGACAGAGCTCTATCCTCAGCTCGTCGAGCTCGTTAAAGGGTTAGTTGTGTGTTTAACATTGCTTCATCTAACAATGAATGTTTTGGTTTCCTTCATTTGGTCAATATCTAAACAAGGTTCTTGTATGATGTTATGTAGGCTGATGTGCATGTGGAGGAGTATGTACGAGAGTCACCAGGTTCAAACTCATATAGTTCAGCAGCTTAAGTACCTTAACACCATCCCCTCCACTGAACCCACATCCGAGCTTCACAGACAATCAACTCTTCAGCTTGAACTCGAGATCCAACAATGGCATCACTCTTTCTGCAACTTGGTCAAGGCCCAACGTGACTACATCCAGTCTCTCACGGGTTGGCTCAGATTAAGTCTGTTCCAATTCAGCAAGAATCCACTTGTTAGGAGTAGCTACGAGTCAAAGATATACAGCTTCTGCGAGGAATGGCATTTGGCTATTGATCGGATCCCTGATAAAGTAGCATCTGAAGGGATCAAGAGCTTTCTGACCGCAGTCCATGGAATTGTGGCTCAACAGGCTGACGAGCATAAGCAGAAGAAGAGAACAGAATCAATCTTAAAAGATTTTGAGAAGAAAGCAGCTGCGCTGAGAGCGCTTGAGAGCAAGTATAGTCCATACTCGGTGCCTGAAAGTAGGACAAAGAACCCGGTGATAGAGAAGAGAGCAAAGGTTGAGATATTAAAAGGAAAGGCAGAAGAAGAGAAAAGTAAGCATGAGAAGTCAGTGAGCGTGACTAGAGCCATGACTCTAAATAACTTGCAGATGGGATTCCCTCATGTGTTTCAGGCGATGGTTGGGTTTTCAAGTGTGTGTATGCAAGCCTTTGAGTCTGTATACAACCAAGCTAAGAGCATAGGTGAAGATCAAGAGGAGGTCAAGAGGCTGCTTCCTTAGAGAGAAAGAAAAACGAATCAAACAAAAATTTTTACCATTTCTTTTCTGTTTTTGCTTGATCGAAGCCACCCTTTCGGTAAAATGCTAGGTTGAGTTTGTGCTATTTTCAAAAATGAAATTGGTTTAAAGACTTCATTGAATCATTGCTTAGAGTTTCATCAATTCATGAACTTCTGATTGATGTACATGGATTGATATAGCTATAAGTATCTCTCAGCTCGAGCAGCAGCATTACACTTCCATCGAAGCCAAGGCAAGCGCATGGCACTTTTCAACGACAAGAATGTCTCCCTTGCATTAGGGTTATTGAAGAGCTCAAGTGCTGCAAAATAGACATTCTCTGCTAAACCAGGAATCCGATCTAGTTCTCTGATATACTCAAAAAGAGAATCCCTTCTCCGTAGCTCCTCCAAAGTAGCAGTCTGCAACTTCGATGCAGCTGCCATTTCAAATACAGCATAAGCAATAGAAGTCTCCATGCCCCTGCGCCTTTTCTTAGGAGTAGGTTGGGAAACTGCAGGATCATCATCATCAAACTCGGATTAACATTCCGTTCTGGTTTCCTTGACATGGTTAAAGTTAGGATGCAGTGTATCATGTTTCCCGTTTGTCATTGAATCTTCTGAGAATATCTGCCAAAGCTGCTTGTAGATTGGACAAACACTTGTTCTTATGTCCTCTGCATCTGGATTCTCCTGAATTACGATTAGTGAGATCAGCAAAAACATATAGAGAGAACGAAGGAAATAGGAGGCCGAGCATGAGAGAAAGAAAAAAAAGACCTTTACACATTGGTTCCAAGCTTCATCAGTAGCTATAACAGAACCAGTGGATTCATCAATAACAAAGTCATTTGGAGATAGAAGTAACTCAACGACTGCATATTGTCGTCTGAGAACAGACAATCTTATCTTAAGATGATCTTTATTCCATATGAGGCCACTTGCTTTGTAAAACTCATGGGATATAAAGGTCCAAACTTTATTTGGTAAAGAATTGTTCAGTCTGTTTCCTTAAAGAACTTGATCGACTAACAAATCTGTTAGTAGCTTGGTTAGGAATGGCGTCCACTTTGGCTGCTCACATAGTTGTTCACCGGAGATTCGAGTTGCCATCTAAAGATTCAGATACAAAACAAAACTATTAACTGTTTTACGCGCAAACTCGAAACCTAAATCCCAAGCATAATTGCTGAAAGATTGAGTAGCCCCGAACCCTAACCGATCATAGCAATCTGAACGTAATATCTAACCTCAGCAGCCGAAAAAGCCATTAACTTTTGTAAGGATCATTAGAGTCGTCTTGCTATTGAGTGTGGGCTTCAGTTTATGATGGGCCGAGTGGTGTCAACAATGCCCAGATGATTTCAAACTAATCGACTATTTATGTGGCTAATGCCTATCATTCCCACTGAGTAGATTATAGTTATATTATTATACTCATGAGTGATCTATGTGACAAGTATAGCTTTCTCTATACCTCTGATCCTTTGTTTGTGAAGGCCACAGAAATTGGATTTAGGTATGGAGTATGGCGTCAAGGAGAAGCCGTTGCATGCTTGTAGGTGGCACAGTGAGTTGGCAGTACTTCTCTAGGTTAAAGTTCAGACTGTTAGTTATACTCAACTCAAGTGATGGCCGTGGATACACCGTATCGTCTAGGTTGGATTAAGGCTTCCATAGATGAGAGAGTGCACATCGTTCTCAAACAATCCAAGTTGCTTACAACGCCACCTGAAACATGACTGTCAAAATGTTCAAGTCCATCGTTGCGATGAATTAAGTCATTAAAATCATCTGTTAAATGAAAAGTCGGGATCTCGGAGTATATATCTCCTAGCTTCGTGCCTTGGCCAAATTATTTGAGATAGTCTAATTGTTGTAGTCGGTAATTTAGATGGTTTGGTGTTGATGTCTTTGGTATATGCTTCAATTGTATGGTCCCATATAACAACTGCAACAAGCCATGTAATCGTTTATATTTTACCAATCATGTCAAACATTGATTTTAAAAAAAGGGTTCATTACTCATCAGAGTATGTTAAAAGATAGGATTTTCATAAGAGAACAACAAAGTCCCTATGCAATTGGTTATATCAAAGCACTAGGAATGACCCACCTACTTATTATTAACTTGGGACAATTGTTTGTTAGTGAGTTAGTTATAGGGGATTGCTTCAAGAACAAAGCAAGTTTAATGATAAATTAAACTGTCATGAGTTATACGCAACAGAAGAAAAGAATGAAAATGAGATTAAGCGGGCGGCAGGAAAAGACAACTCCCTAATTGAGTTTCCCATAAATAAACACAGAATCGATTGGTAAGTTTCATATTGTTTTTGAAAGCTATTAAAAGAGGAAACCCACAATAGTCGGAATTAGAAAGAGAAGAAGAGAGAGTTTGATTGGCGAATAATTGATTATTTGTTCCAGCAGAACCTTTCAACGCCAATTTTCCCGGCCAAAGCTAACTAAACTAACTCTTTGTTTTTTTTCGTTTCATTTTTCCTGTTTTTTTGGTTATGTTGCTTCCTCTCTTTCTTTAGGTGTATAGGGTTTCTAATTTCTGGGACAAAGTCCGTTCCTTTCGAATTCGCAATGCCCAGATGGTTGGTTAACAGAAATAGCTAGAATTTCCAGTTTCAGGCCTGTTTTAGAAGAGTTCTGAAGATCTGAAAGGATAAATCTTTGAGCTTCTGTTTTTGTTTTTGTTTTTGCTTTCAGTTTTCTTTGTATCTTTAGATTTCCCTGAAATTATATAATATATTGGAGGGGAAGATGAGTGCTTCGAGATTCGTAAAGTGTGTGACTGTTGGTGATGGAGCTGTCGGAAAAACATGTTTGTTGATATCTTACACAAGCAACACTTTCCCTACGGTTAGTTCACATGCTTCATTGTTGCTTGATCTTCATTAGTACAAACAACATATCTCATGATCTTGGTTTCTTATATATACAGGATTATGTTCCCACCGTTTTCGATAATTTCAGTGCAAATGTGGTGGTTAATGGAGCCACCGTGAATCTTGGATTGTGGGATACTGCAGGTTTCTCATATAACAATCTTGTTTGTAATTTGGAATTTGTGTTCTGGATCTGAAGATTTTGAAACTTTTGGGAATGAAAAATTACAGGACAAGAGGATTACAACAGATTAAGACCACTGAGTTACCGTGGAGCAGATGTTTTCATATTGGCTTTTTCTCTTATCAGTAAAGCCAGTTATGAAAACGTCTCCAAAAAGGTATAAAGCCATCAATCCTTCTTTCATGTATATATATGTTTTATTGGGTTTCGTCAGAGTTGTTAACTTTCTCGCAAAAATGTTTGCAGTGGATCCCGGAGTTGAAACATTACGCTCCTGGTGTCCCCATCGTCCTTGTTGGAACAAAGCTTGGTGAGATTTTACACTTGTGTTTCCTTATCTGGTGCTTTTTATCTACTAGTTGCTGACTGAGTTTATGCTGCTGCTCTCTAGATCTTCGAGATGATAAACAGTTCTTTATCGACCATCCTGGTGCTGTCCCCATTACTACTGCTCAGGGAGAAGAGCTGAGGAAGCAAATAGGAGCACCCACATACATCGAATGCAGTTCCAAAAGTCAAGAGGTACATATGATTACTGTACTCTTAAAGACAAATCTCAAATGTTAACATGTTAATGTTTGATAATGTGAGATTGCAGAATGTGAAGGCGGTGTTTGACGCAGCGATCCGAGTGGTTTTGCAACCCCCTAAGCAGAAAAAGAAGAAGAACAAAGCGCAGAAGGCATGCTCCATTCTGTGAAAAAATGTAAATCTTTGTTATTATATATTTGGTTTTGGTTTGTTAATCTTCTAACAATGAATGATGAATCAATGTGTTAATGGACAGACACCCAAGTTCGGTTGCTCTTTATTATATGTTCTTAATATTAATGGAGTTTGTTCAAAATCAACATCTTTTGCTTCTGCAATTCAGTCCTATCCTCAATTACACACAAACCCAACATTTTTTCAATCAGTTACACCATTTTCTTAATTTGATCATATTTTGTATGTGTATATCCCTCAGACATGTTTATTGGTAAAGGTAAAGTAATGATACAAGTGTTATTTCTCAAGACTACTCTTCATACTTCCCCAACAAGACGAGACGAGACGAGAGGAGAGGCCATGATTATTGATAATGAGCCTAAAGAATGCAAGAAAAAAGATTCATTCAAACCACTCCATTTTGATTTTCTCGTATTTCTCACTCATGCCACCATCTTGCTGTCTCTGAAACTCCATGTAACGCAGAGTGCTCTCCATGAATGACCCTGCGCCTGACTCAACCTTACATGTCTCGGTTCTGATTAATTTAGCTAAGCCCTGGATTGTTTCGCATGTTACTTGTGGAATTCCTTTCTCCAAGAAATAGAGATACCTGCATTTCAACCATTAAGAGAAAGTGGAAACAAAGTTTTCCAGTACAAGCATTTTGCAGCTTATAGGTACTAAATAGGCGCAGCTAAAAGAGAAACTTACTTATTCAGCAGTTCGACATATAGAGCCACCGACCCAGTGCTACTGGTACCACGGGATGCGTTGGCCATTTGTTGAACAGCATCTGCAATTCTCTGTGCCCTCTTCAGGCAAAGCACAGCCCTGGTCTCCCAACAAAACAACCAACTCTCAGAATGCGTCACTATTTTTTTTTTCCTTCTTTATTGCGACAGCTCCTAATATTGACTTTGAGATTTAGTATACAGAGTATGCATGCATATGTACATACCTTTCTCCATCTTTCACGTTCTCACACTCATTAGCCCAGAAGAGATGTGCACATTCATACAGAGCTCTACACTGATCTGGCTTCCTAAGGAGTCTTGCAGAGTACTACAACAACATAATTTAGCCTTGTTAGTATTCTGGGTAGCACTCACTTACTCAACTGAATTGTCCGAAAGATACCCCAGTGGCCTTGTGAGTAAGTGTATCTCTGTTCTCAACATTAAATACACGCATCCGCTGGAGTGTCCCTATTATTAAATGTAGTGCTGTTACTTGTGCCTTTGAATCCTAAAACACCAAAAGATATAAAGCCACGTCAAGGTATTTCTTGCAGAAAGTTGCTCATTGCCTCCAAATACATTCACTTACTGAAATTTCTTCTTCATACAGCAGATATGCCTTTGTGAAGAACTCATAAGCAACTTCTCCTAGCTCACAGTCATTTGCCACCTGACGACTCAATAAAAGAGATTTTCAGCTAATGCACTATCTATATTGTTGTTTTTGGAATTTTCATAGTGGATAAACCAAACGATCATATACCTGAGCACATTGCAAGTATAGGCGGAATGCCAGATCAGATGCAGAAATATCAGACAGAACTTCCACGGTCTGTAAAAAATTGAGATTCAAAGCTGACTGGCATCATCATAATTCTGGCTAAAGAAAATAACTATGTTTCACTGGGATAAATCCAATAATGTTTGCAAGGAAACTTAATCATCCTCACTCTTTTCTAAAAATTTAAGATGTTTGCACACTTGCCTCATTTAAAAGCTGTAGAATTTTCTTCGGTGTTGCAGCCGCATCTTCTCCAAATGGGTTTTCATCTCCCCCTGGCAGTCTCCGTGTTAACTGTGCAAGCATATCAACACAATGTGCGTAGTTCCAAATTCAAACACAGTCTATAAAAATTGGTAATGAGACAACCATTCCAAACATCAAAGGAACTTATACTTCTTTCCAATTTGGGGATAGAGTAGAGAAGTGATCAGTAGAATATAAAAACCTTGAGAGCAGAAAAGAAAAGGGGTGGTATTGTAAAAGGTAACCGCTTAGGTCCTCCACTCAGGATATGTTTCCTTACTGTGAAAAAAATCTGTAATCGGGTAAACGCATTAAGAATTGCAACACAGGCCAGATGAATAATAGCGCCTCTATTAGATATAACACAAACCTTAGACATTTCTTCTGGATCATCGCTGTAGAGCATGTGAATAAGCCGTGCAATAGAATTCTGCTCTTCCAGGAAATCTTCTTCATCAATCTAAAACTCACATATTTTGCCGTTCGAACCCGTGTCAGGTACAATAATAGATAAGTTAAGTAAAGAAAAAATTACTCTTTCAAGTGAGTAAGATGTACTGTGAATACAAATGCAATAGTAATTGACGATCAAGGATTCTAGCACCTCATTATCAACTGTCCCGTCAAAGTCCTTGATGAGACCCTTTGTCAGTTCAAACAAGGCATCGACCTGCAAAAAGCAACAATAGGAAACGTTTTATTGAAAGAGAACGTTGAATAAAGTGAGGAAGGAAACGCACACCTCAGCAGCAGTAGTAATGTGAGTATCGTTTTTCAAAATGCTCTGAACTATAATCATTGCCATCGCTTTGTTTGTCTCATAGTCAAGGTATTCCATCACACGAGGGTAGTAAGTAAGCTTCAAAATAACTACAATATTATTATATTTCTCCAGCGGAGCAC
Source organism: Lepidium aucheri (assembly GCA_900406435.1). Taxonomy (NCBI): domain Eukaryota; kingdom Viridiplantae; phylum Streptophyta; class Magnoliopsida; order Brassicales; family Brassicaceae; genus Lepidium; species Lepidium aucheri. Next base: position 49,822 of record OVBA01000758.1, read on the forward strand.
TAAGAAATGCCACGATCTGTTTTGCTGCCTTGTCATCACAAAGCTTTCCTGTGGCAGATAGTTGAGTAACACAAGATCCCTAAAGAAGAGAAAGACAGCAATGCATACTTGCAACGTTCAGAACTGTTCAAATATACATAAAAACATTTTACAATTAATAAAGTTGACATGCATAAAAACTAATATACCAGAACTTGGTCTACATAGTCTAGACGATCGGAATGAACATGGAGAGTGAATTTCAGAAGAAACAAATATAACGATACAGATCCTGAGGCTGGCAAGTCCACCTGTGCTTCTACAACCTGAATTATAACATAAGATGTAGACTCGATCAGTTTATAAATACAACTGTGAAGAAATTATCAAAGTGATGCAATGAGATAAACGCAGGGAAGCAAAATCTACACAACATCACAATAGTATGAAGATTAAAAACTTTTTAGCTTGTTTCTAATACTAGCCACCCTCATAAATAGTTCACATTCAAATTTCAATTTAGTTATCCCTTTTGACTTTTATGATTAGATGCAAAATTACCTTCCCAATGGCATAATTGAACTTTGAAAAGGCTTCCACTTGCAGGAAATTAGGCAATGCTTCCACGCTAGATGCAGCATAGTTTGAAAGCCTTTCCATTAGACCCGAAAGGACAGTCTTAATATCAACAGAAGGCTGGAAAACACAATGACAAAAAGGAAAACATCTTCTGAGGGGATGAGGTTTTTCATTACCAGGCTTATCTTTTATCAGACACTACATATCAAGAAGAGGTGGGTTACAAAATAGTACCAGAAGTTGTGGGCAAGCACCCAACAATACATCGAGAGTTTGGAGGTGGAAGTCATCAGGAAAGACTTGAATAATGCAATCCATTAGGTAGCATTGTGCAAGTTCATCCTTACAGTTGACAACCTATTTCACCATAGTGATACATGAATCATTTCCGGAAACAAGTACAGGGAAGCTTGGATGCTGAAACTATCTAAAGGAAGAGAAAAACCAAACCTGCTCCAGTATTCTGGGAAGAACAGTATCGCTGTAGATTCCAAGGTCAACACCTTCCAATTGACTCAGCACATGAAGGTTCTTTCCGACCTAAATAGGCGGTAAAGAGAAGAAAAAAGGTGTCTTTCAGAATATAGTAAGAATCAGTACATCAAGAATTCTAGATGAGCTACAAGTTAGTACTATTACAAGATCACGTAGTGCATTCCTTTCTTTCTCCCGTTTCTCCTTCTCCCGGCCAGATCCCTGGATGCCAGAGAGTCTCAATTCAGGTTCGGTTCAGCACAGTAGGGAAAATTAACAAAGAGTAGACAATAGCATGACCAGACATTGGACTCTCACAGTAGCAATCACATTCAGTACATATATATGCTGGATATGAGACCAGAAATATATCATTATTATTTCCAGACCAACCTGATGTTGCATACGGACCCATAGTTTGTTCATCTCCGTAAAATTTTGAAGCACAAACTCTAAAGCATCCATGTGTGCATCAGCATCTCTGGAAAAACAGCAAAACACTTATATTTTTACTTGTTTTCCCTAACTTAAATAAAAATCATCTACGAGCAGGTTGAACGAAGACTGAGTTGTGTGGCCTTGCCTTTCCAACTCTGAGCCAATGCTAGGCAATTTATCCCTAGTAACTTGAGCAAGGTAACTTCTCAAGAAAAGACCACGCAAAGGATGTTGAACAGCTCGGCACATTTCAATAAGATCCTTGAGTATATCCGTGGCAGTAACGTCCTTAGATTTGATATATACAGATCCTATGGTACAGAGAAGATACCTAACATTCAATTGATTAGTATGTATCTATAAAGTTAAAATCAGAGGGTGCAAAGGACAATGCATTACTCTAAATGGAAAAACTTACAATCTTGGCAAAATGTTACCGGCATGCTGCACTAACTCGTACAGCTCTGCAATGGAGCAACCAAGTCCTGTCTCTTCCCTAAAGAATATCTCTAATTTCCCCAGTTCATTAAAAGCTCGAATATCTGAACAAGTCAGATCACAGAATGTAAATGGAAATCGCACAAAAAACTTCTATTCTCCGATTCCAAAATTGCGAATAAAAAATTAGAGGAAGAGGCTAACGAAGGACTCACAGAGTTCATAGTATTTATGAGGAGAAAGCTTGGAAGTACGAAGCTCGCCGAGCATCTGACCAGAGAACTTAAGAGCGTCTTTAAGATTGTTGGAGTCCTGCAAAATAATTGTAGATTTATTAATCTAGAAGTTAGGGTTCCCAATGCGAAGATACCGATGAGAAATAGATTGATGAAGAAGACAAACGATTGCGCGTTGCATGTAGAAAACATTTTGCTTAACGGCGGCGGTGGCGGCGGCAAGCCACTTCTCATCGTCGTCGGCGATCATTCTGTTTCTCACTACGACTGACTCTACAAAGGAAGTCTCCCTTTTTGTTCATCATTAAACTTTACCTTTTTTCATACTTTAATTAGCATGGTGTGGTAAATAACTACATTTACTATGTAAGCTCGTAATTTCAATTTCTTAAACAAATCACATGATTCACATTATCCTTTTTGTTCCTCACAGTGATTGTCTTTATTAAAGCCTTTCTCAATTTTATGAAATTGGCAAATTTGACCCTAAAAAACAAAATTGTGACAGAATCAAATACAATCAGAGAGACCATAACTTTTCTACTTTCCATTCCAAAACAGAATTTACCTACTCTTGTCTGAAAAAACAGTGTACATTATTATCATGTCAGTATATCACTGTAGCATGTCTCTAAGGTAGTCTCAGTGGTAAAGTTTTCTGTCTCTTTGCATCCTAGTCTCAGGCCATGGACTATCTCCTTCAAATCCACAAGGCCACACCCTGGAATTCGTCCTATTTTCCTCTCTTTCACCATCTCTCTCACTTTATCAACATCCTCCCACTGTCCTGTAACACCGTATATGTTCATCAGCAAATGGTAATACTTGTAGTTCAGAGGATCTGCCTCTATCAGGGACTTGGCAATGCTCTCCCCAAGAGCCGGGTTCCCAGTGAACCGCGATGAGCTGAGCAAGTTGGCCCATTTTGCGGATTCTGCCATTACATCTTCATCTGGCAGATTCTTTAGAGTTTCCTCCGCTTCTTTAGGTAACCCGGCGTTGGAGTAAAGATTAGCCATGCACCATTGGTGTCCAAAGTTGGGTTTGATTTGGAACTCGTCAACCATCAAGGCGTAGTAGCTTTGTCCTCGAGATACAAGACCAGCTTTAGCACAACCGCAGAGAATACCAATAAATGTAATTTCATCGGGCCTGAGCATACCATTGATCATAGCTTCAAATAACTTGAGCCCATCTTCAGGATCGCCATGAAGACAATGTGCCAATATCATCACATTCCATGTAACTTTGGTCCTAAGGGGTAAACTGTTGAATATTCTACGTGCTAAATCTACTTCCTTGCACTTGCCATACATGTCAATAAGAGCTGTATCAATGAATACACTTGAATTCAGAAAGGTTCTTATCAAAGAAGCATGGACCGACCTACCTTCCTTCAACCTAGCTGATCTGCCACAAGCATTCAACAACAAAACTAAAGTTCTCTCGTTTCCTCGTAACCCTGATCCAACCATCTCACGGAACAAACTAGTGGAAACTCCGGGATTGTTAGCACCCAAATACGCACTAATCATGATATTCCAAGAAATCATGTTTTTCTCGGGCATATCATCAAACAACTTGTGAGCATACAGAAGATCACCGTTTCTCACCGCACCAGCGATTAAAGAGTTCCATGACACAATATCTCTTTTGGGAATTTCGACAAACAACTTCTTGGAAAGATCCAAGGCACCGCAACAAGTATACATATGAATTAACGAATTTTGAACAGGCAAAACTTTATCGCATCCATGCTTAATGGCCTGCCCATGACACATTTTACCAGAATCAATACAACCCGTCTTCTCGATACAACTTATCAAGGAGACGAAGGTGTAAGTATCAGGAACAAAACCAAATCTCAGTATATCAAAGTAAAACCCCAACGCTTGTTTTGGAGTAGAAGAGGTTAAATACGTCTTAAAGACGGGATTTGCGCAGTAAATCTTGCCAATGCTGCGGAAAACAGAAAGTGTGTAACTGGCGTCACCAAAACGCGAAGAACACTTCAACAATCTAATAGCCCAAGATGATTCCCAGAAGTTACCGGAGGTGATTAGCCTGGCGTGGACTTGGAAGAGGTATTTAATAGAAGTGGACTCGTCGAGAAGTTTGAAACCCTTAAGTAGACCAGGAACGGGTGCGATAAATCTGGACGTGACGAATTGGCGGATAGAAGAAGCTCTTGCCATTCATCTCCAGCTTGGATCCTTAGATTTGATAAGTCAGGGCTAGATTCAGAAATCGCCATTAACCCACGATCATCTCTATGTCAAAGACTCAATCGATTGCAGATGGAGAAGAAGAAGAAGAAGACCACGACGAATGTGTGCGGCGAAGTGAGAGTCATGTAAAACCTGAGGAAAACCTTCTGAACGGAAGGGAGAGTTGCGGTTTAGCTGTATCAAGTAAAATGAACTTGGTTCTTGAAATGACAGACGTAAAATTAATTAGAGGGGACTACAATTTGGTTTGTGAGCATTTGTAAAATCAAAAAATATACATATATATATATATATACTAGAATGGTAACATGTTATAGCGTAAGATTTAATTATTTTTAATCTGTATTCATTTGATTCATAGATTTGTTTTCATATTGGAACATTATTTTCAAGATGTTGTTCAAATGGCCCAAAACATGAACCGAAAACAACCTGAATTAGAAGAATTAAATCTGAACCAAATTCAAAAATATATTCCAATGGATCCTAAACTTATATATTCAGGAAACTAAACAGGAAGCAAATTAAGAATCTAATTCTAGAGCTTTTTAGTTAAATCTTTGTTAATATTGGATTTCATATAAAAATACTTTAAGCCGAACTTGATCTATACCGAACTAAACATGAACCAAAAATTAAAAATAACTGAATAAGTTTTATATCAAAAAGCCAAAAAACCGAATTAGAAGAACCAAACCTGACAAAATACCACAATGAATGCTAAATATATGTATTCGGAGAACCGAATACAAATCTGAACCGGAACCAAATCAAATATCGAATTTGTATCCAATATATTATTTTAATATTTTTAGAATTTTTTTAATTATTTTTTATTGATTTAAAATTTTATATAAGATGTTATAATCAAACTCACTTTAACCCTATTTTTAAGGATAGTTACGAGCTATAGATTAAATTTATCCTAAAGTTTATAACACAACCAAACTAAAAGTGTCTCCTGTTTTAATATATAAGACTATGATTATAGTCGCGCTATAACATGGGATTTGATTGTTTTGGTTGTCTAAATAATCCGTGTTCATTTAGATTATTAGATCCGTGTTGATATTTGAAACATTTTTTTTGAAATGTTGTCTTAGAGGACCGAAATCAATCTGAATAAGAGGAGCTAAACACAACAAAATACTCAAATGAGTCACAAATCTATGTAACCAAAATACTGAACCCGAACCGAAACCAAAACCAAATAAAAAAAACTAAATTTTAGCTTTTTAAAGTTTTTCTATTAATTTTTATTTATTTTGAATTTTTATATAAAAATATATGAAGTCGAACTCGATATTAATAGAGTCAAAGATACTAACACCTTTAATTTAGCTAATCACAGATTGTACAGAATCAATTACATTCAATTCTTGATACTCACTTCATGTATATAAGTTGTTGTATATCTCAATGCTTAATAAGATAATATCTTCTCCTATATGGTATCAAGAGCCATATCGACTCCTCAAAACCTGTAATTCTCTTTTTATTTTTTCTTTTCTTCCTCACTCATTTCTTACCATGGCCAACTCGACAACCTCTAACTCTCCAACACCAATACTTACAGATCCTGTAGTCTCTTCCAATGCTCTTCTTAACGTCAATATGACGAACCTCTGCAAACTCACTCCTTCAAACTATATCAGTTGGAGTCATCAAGTTTCAGCATTACTTGATGGTTACACTCTAACTCAGTTTCTCGATGAAACAACACCACGACCACCACACATGATCACCACGAAAGCAGGTGAATCCATCAACCCAGAATTTACATTGTGGAACCGCCAAGACCGTCTTCTATATAGTGGCCTACTTGGTGCCATCTCCACGTCAATTCAACCCCTCTTGTCTCAAACCCATACCACTGCTCATATCTGGTCTAAACTCTCCTTGTTGTATGCCATGCCGTCTCGTGGTCATATCAAACAACTCAAGTATCAACTCAAACAATGTCACAAAGGCTCACGCACCGTCGACGAATACGTACAAGGTATGGTTTCCAAATTTGATCAACTTGCTTTACTTGGCAAAGTAGTTGATCATGAGGATTAAGTTGAACAAATACTTGAAGGTTTACCTGAGAAATATCAAACAATAGCGGATCAGATAGAAGGTAGAGAGGTCCTTCCAAGCATCACTGAGCTACATGAGAAACTAAGGAACTATGAAGCAAAACT
>OVBA01000759.1:0-56373 GCA_900406435.1 Lepidium aucheri
AAAATGAATGTTTTTATATTATATTTTTTAATTACAAAATACTAAATTAACCTATGTATCTTAAAATTTATTATTTGTTTTGAATTGCGGTTAAAAATTTATTATAGATATTTAGATTATGGTTTAAATTAAGAAATATTAAGTATATAATTTGTTTACAATTATGGTTTTAAATTTAGAGGTACAAAATTTATCATATATTTTAATTATGGTTTAAAATTAATAGGTTTTAAAAGGTGGATTGATGATATGGATGATGATGTGGATTCATGAGAAGAGTGGAGGATTCTACTTTATATATATAGATATATATTTGCCGCATATTTTCACACTTATTGACATTAACTTACTTTTTTTTTCATTAAAAAAACTAAGAAATCATAAAAACTTTTTATTATTTTAAGGTGGAGGCCATTCTTACACAAACTCTCTCTATCTTTTGATAAGTGTCATTATAGGTTTTAAGAGTTTAATAAAAAAATGGCATTTTAGAATTTAAAAGCTTTTAACAAAAAATTCTCTTTTTAATCTTCAACCAAAATTTTTTGGTATTTAACAAATTATTATCCCTAATTATTAGGGTTATGAAATGACTTTTAATATTATTTCTTAATTTATGTAAAATTCTAGAATGACACTTTCTAAAAAACAAATAGAATATATATTTTTAATTTCATATTAAAGGTAGGATATTAATATTTATAAATGCACCCCATTTAAACCCAACTTATTTAATCTTAAAACCAAATAATTCCAAGAGTTTTTTCAGTCAACCCAATTTAAGTTTTTATTCCTTTATCTTTACCCATTTTGAATAATTTAAAATTTAACTTACTTAAATATATTTAAACTCATTTAAATGTGTTCCACTCAGCCAAGAAACGATTAGTGCATTTGACTTGCCCCTGATTTATTTAGATACCAGATGATGAGTTCGAATTTTACCAGTGCTGTTGGAGAATTCATGTTATAGATTAGGTAGTTGTCGATCTAATGATTACATATTGACAAAAAAAATATGTTTCACTCAAGAATGGATGATGGTTCACTAGTTTTTGTTTTCAGTTTTTTTATTTGGATTTTGGTTTTACCTTTTAGTTTTAGCTTTTTTCCAAATTTCTAATCAAATAGCATTTGGATTTTTCAAAACTTTAACGTTAATTTCCTAAAATTTAGTTTTTAGTTTTTCACGTTTGAAAGAAAATAAAAAAAAACTCAAATAATAACATCTAATTAAAAATATTTTTAAACTTAAGAAAGATTTTTATTAAAATTATGAATGGTTAAAACTGTTTTTTTTTCAACTTAATTCATTCATAAAATAGCAGAATACCAATGTTGAGGAATCCAATCCACAAAAGACAGATTTCGAGCAAGCTCCCTAATATTACAGGCAAGGAAATCGGTTTTGTGGTTCAAAGCACGAAGAATAAGAGAAAGAGAGAAGAAATTAAACGAACACAGGAGGCGGGCAAACTCCTCAAGCAACACCGCAAAAGCAGGCCACCCTCCTGGATCGTCCACCATCTTCAAGACATCCACACAATCGACAACGGAAGCTACCTCTGCAAAATCAAGAGCATCGAGAGACGACATCGCCTAGAGAAGAGAATCGAACTCAGCATGGAGAGGAGACATGCTGCAGTGGATTCCACGGGCCCCAAAATAAGCGGACCCGACCTCATCAGAGAAGCAGAACCAACCGAATCCTTAAGAGAAATCACTAGCCTTCCAAGAAGCATCTACGAAACAGCGAAAGCCGGTAGACCCTGGCCTCCCGACCAAATGCCTGGAAATCAAATCCTGAACTCCTAAAAGAGCGACCAAAATAGAGGGACGAGAGGAAACCTCCAGATCTCCTTCTGATTGGGAAGACGCCAAGCAGCCACCTCTGCCACAGCCCAACGAACTACCTCCCTCGGATCCTGGTCGATATTTGAGAAGATTTTATCGTTGCGCGCCTTCCAAATAAACCAGATGAGCCAAGGAAACGAGGAAGAATCAACTTCTAGAGGAAGACGCCAAAAGAGATAGTCCAAGTCAGCAAATAAAGAAACACCTGGAAAGTCCCTCGCCCCTGAAGGAATAGGCGACAAAGCCCAAACTTGAACCGTAGGGAGACAAGAGAATAATACATGATTAATTGATTCTGAAGGATCACCACAGTGAGCACAAATCCTATCACAATCAATACCACGCCTCGCCAAAATAGGACCCACCGGCACATGACCAGACAAGGCCTACCACATGAAATGTCGAATCTTGGCAGGACAGGAAATCTTCTAAACCTGACGCAAAAGAGAATGAATACTCGGACCACTCTGAATAGAACTCGAAGAAGCAATATTTTGGCTCACCCAATACCCAGATTTCACAGAGTACCGTTCAAATTTATTAAAGTCCCAACCAAACCGATCAGATCGAGCAAACCTAGATAAAGGGATACCAAGCACCAAAGTCGCATCCGCCGGGTTCAAAAGCTGACAAACCAGAGGAACCCTCCAACGCCGAGAAACCGGATCAATAAGATTATCCACTGTAAGATGAGGATAAAAAACCAATGCATGACCAGACGCTGCACGGGGGATAACATCTGAGATCCAAGAATCCTACCAATCAGAAATAGACTGACCGTCCCCAACCCGCATAATCAAACCTCGAGAAACAAAAGCCCATGCCGTAACAATACTCCTCCAACTATAAGAAGGAGAAGCCGACCGACTGGGGGCCAACGGAGATGAGTTCCAAAAATAGCGACCCTTAAAAACCCTAGAAAATAAAGAATCAGGTTGATCTAAAAGCCGCCACAACTGTTTTGCCAATAGTGTCGTATTAAAATCTTCAATTTGACGAAAACCCAACCCACCTTCATTCTTTCCACGACACAAACGTTCCCATTTAACCCAATGAATCCTAGCAAAAGAAGAGGACTTACGCCACCAAAAATTAGCGATCTAAGTAATTTTCTGACAAAGCCCCTTCAGAAGACAAAAATAGGACATCACATAAGCCGGAATAGCGGATAAAACCGATTGATCAAAACCTCCTTCCCTCCCTTAGACAGAAACTTCGAGGACCAGGACTAAATCCTATCCTTAATCTTCTCATGAACAAAACCAAAGACCTTCGTCTTTGAACCCTCGATACCCTCAGGAATTCCTAAATAAGCTCCCATACCACCTTCGGAATGAATACCAAGAATATTTTGAACTTGAGACTTTGACAGAACATCAACCTCATGCCCAAATTGAATAGAAGACTTATCAAAATTAATCCGTTGACCCGGTAACCGCTCATAATCCTGTAACACCTCCAAAGCAGCCTTTGCCTCCTCACGATTAGCTTGACAAAAAAATAAACTATCATCAGCAAAAAGAAGATGAGAGATCGAAGGATAACAGTGAGCAATAACCAAACCCGAAATACGCTTCTAAGACTCCGCTAAATGAAGTTTCAAGATCAACACCTCCGTACAAAGAATGAACAGGAAAGGGGAAAGGGGATCTCCCTGACGAATCCCTCGCTTAGGTAAAATCCTACCATAGGGAACCCCATTAACCAAAACTGAATACCGAATGAACCTAATGCAATACATAACACAAGCAACCCACCAAGGATCGAATCCTAACCAAAGAAGCAAAGCCTCCAAAAAATCCCATTCGACTCTATCATAAGCCTAACTCATATCTGTTTTAACCGCCATAAACTTACTCCAGACAGCCTTATTCGTCCGTAATACATGAAACATCTCTTCAGCAATCAAGACATTATCAGAAATTAGACGTCCCAAAACAAAAGCAGATTGCGTCTCAGAGATCAACTATGGAAAAAACTGTTTAAGCCGGAGACAGAAAACCTTAGAAATAATCTTGTAAGCCACATTACACGGACTAATCGGACAAAACTGAGACATCACCGTAGGACAACTGCCCTTAGGAACCAGAAAAATATTAGTAGCATTTAAACCAGGGTCAAAAAACCGAAAAGAAGAAAATCATTAATCAAAACCACTATATCTCCCTTAGTAGTCGCCCAAGATCTGAAAAAACAAAGCCGTACCATCAGGGTCAGGAGCTTTCCCCAGATCCATCAAAAATAAATCCCACCGAATCTCTCTTCGGACACCGAAGAAAGCAGCATCGTATTCCATTCAGGTTTAACCTTAGGAGAAATACAATCCAACTCCGCACCAAAATCGATAGACCCCCAAGAGGTAAAAATACCCTCAAAATAAGATACAGCCTCAGAGGCAATATCTTGCGGCGAAAAAACCCAGGACCCAGAGGAATTCTGTAAACTTGTGATCCGATTGTTAGCCCGACGAAGTTTAGTAACATCATGGAAAAATGAGAATTCTTATCCCCATCCTTTAACCATCGATTCCGGCTCTTCTCCTTCCAAGACGTCTCCTCCTCCGAATAAGCAATCCGCAACGCGTCAGAAGCCTGCCTAATTGTCGAAGGAGAACTCGAGTCAACACTCAATAAATGTTCCAACTCACCCTTACAAACCTGGATCCTAGCCCGTCCTGAAGAAACATTAGTCGCCCTCCAACGGAAAAGCTCCCGACGACAATTAGCAATTTTTGACGAAAACAAACAGCGCCTCAGACCAGCATACCGTGACCATCCTCGAGAGATAGTATCACCAAGACCAGAATTATTCAACCAACACTTATAAAAAACAAAGCTCAAACCACCCTTAGAAGAGGAAGCCTGAGTCGAAACACAGATAGGTCGATGATCCGAACCAATCATATCCAAATAACTAGTGACCGTAGAAGGGAACAACTCATGCCACCCAGAATAACCAAAAGTTTTGTCCAATTTACAATGAACTACACCAGACTGACGCATCCCCCTCCAAGACCAAGAATTACACAAACAAGAAAACTCTGTCAGACCACAAGCACGAATCTTATCATTAAACGAATAAACAATTTAAGGGTCGAGAACGTCCACTCAAGTTTTCATGACTTCTCGATAATTTATTAAAATCCCCAGCGACGAGCCAAGGATCAGAACGAGGAGAACTAAACCGAATTAATCTCTCCCACACACCCTCACGCAAATGCCGAACTGGATCCCTATAAATAAATGTTATATAACAATGAACACCACCATCAGAATGAGAAATATCAATCAAATTATTATTCTTAAAATTCAAAGAAACTTGAGAAAGATTACAAAGTAACAAAACCAAGCCACCACTGGAACCATCTGGTGGGACATAAATGAAATTATCAAAATAAAATCGAAAGCAATGACTCCAAAAGAAAATGAAATCAGGCTTATTACAAGACACAACATCCTTAAGATAACCAAAAGTAGATAGCCCACCCAAACCCTGACAATTCCAACAAAGAAACTTATTCATTAAAAAATGAAAAATCAAGCTAATAGAGAACGACCCTCTTCACCATTAGCACGAGGAGTAGATACCCACGATTTACCCCGAGAACCCTTCCACTTAGGAGACAGTAAACCCTCAACCAAACGTTTCCGAGAGCTAACACCTTGCAACGTCACTGAACCAACAGCCGATTTCTTCCCAGTCTCACGAGAACCCCAAACAACAGAGACACTCTTCTTGGATGCAGACTACATCACTATATCGGGATCAACACCATCCACATCCCCTTCTTCCTTCTCAAACACCAAAACCAAACCAGATTGCCACTCCGATCCAAGAGAATCGTCATCACAAATAGCAGCCTCAAAGTTAGCCTCTAAGTTACCAACCTCATAACCCGACACAAAATTCTCACCAACTTTAGACACTGCCTCCACATGAGCATACTCCGGAAAAGCAACAGAACTCTTCTCCCGATCCGTAGAAATGACCTTCCCCTTAAGGGAACCCTTCTCAACAAAACCAGACCCGGCACCATATCTTGGAGGATGAGAACCAACCCCAAAACGACAAGAAAAGACGCGATTATCCAACCGAGAAGATCCTGCAACATCTCAAGAAGACCATCCACCTTGCCGACGTGATGAATCCACCTTCTGCCACTCATTAGAAGGCCTAGAAGCAGCTCCCTTGTAGCTCAGAACACCACCTTCGCCACCTGATTTCATATCTACCACCTCTTGCTTAACATCTTTCCCTACACCTAGAGGACAACGAGAAGAAGTATGGCAAAGACTATAAAAAACAATGCAGTATCCCACTAGCCGACCATACTCAAATCCAATCTTGATAGACTCATCCTTCCTAAACTCCACCATCCACTCAAAGACAAGAGGTTAAAGTCCATCGATCTCAACCTTAACACGACCATAATCCATATCGATCTCCAAAACCGAACCAAGAGCTTCACCAATAACTTAAAAGGCGAAAGGGGCTCGATATTGACCCGGCAAACCCAAGATATGAACCCAAAACACAATTGATGAAGGGAAATTTAGATCGACAACAGGCTGCCACCTAACCAAAGTCACCATCCAAAAATCAAAATGAAAAGGTCTTAGTTTCAGTACCTCCTCAAGATCCTCCTCAGAATCAAAATCAAATTGAAACTTTCCAAAACCCAAATCCAGACCTCAAACCTTATTCTCCATCCGCTAGATCTTCAGGAAACGCAACAACAAAGAAGAAATATCTTGTTCCTCAGGATTGAAATACCGACCTAAAAGGGTACGCTCAAACACTTTGATCAAGTCTGAATTGTCAAAATAGGGAACCCAAATCGGAGAAGAAGAAGAATCAATCCCCACCTTCGTCATCAGAATAACACAACACCAGAAAAAACTCAGAGAAAAGAGAAGAGAAAAGTCAGAACAAAAGACCAGAAATGAAATAAAAATAGCAGACCACGCAGAAACCACCATTTTATAAGAAAGGAAAGAGTCGGCTGCAACTAAAACCCTCAAAAAATGAGATAGAAATATCGATCCCTCACCACCATCCAATTTTTAAATTTGAAATTCAAAAAATCGACAACTGACCACCGAGAAAAACGCAGATTGGAAACTCTCAGACAGAGATTAAATCCCAAAATTCAAAACCACCGCTCTGAAGCATGTACAAAACTCAAAATAGAGAAATTGAATCCCATGACCATCTCTCTAAAAAAACAGAGAGAACACCAAAGAAAAGACAGAACCACCGATCGAACACAATATAACCACCAATCGAACCCAAACCCATCGGTCGACACAATAAAACCCAGGATGAATCAGAATAAAAACCCATCGAAACAAACAACCTAGCAGAACCACCACCATGAAACTATATGGCCCACCGGGAGGAAGATCGGAGAGAAAGGAAGAGTATGAACCATCGATTTGCTTGATCTGAGAAACCCAAAAACCAGTCCTCAAAGCCCAATACCAAAGACCACCGAGGAAGCCACACATAAAAAGAGGTGGGAACATGAAGAAACACCACCATCAGCCTTCACCACCGACCCAATAAGCAAATCAATGGCGGAATGAAAGCCACCAGAAAACGCCTTCTCTCGAAAGAGAGAGAGAAACTTTTTGTTTGTTCTGATGTTGGTTAAAACTGTTTTTAAGAAATCAAAAACTAAAAACACTTTTCATTCAAAGCCTTGAACTCACAAAATAATGTCAAACATATCTTTTTTTGATTGAAAACAACATAATTTATCTCAAACAACTATGTCAAAATGAAAAAAAATTAGAATAAAACTAATTCATAGAAACTCATTACTACAACAAAATAACGGTTTTTATAAGTCATTTGAAAATCATAACTGCTGGAGGTCATTAGTGTGAAAATTCTAAGCTAATACAATAAAATCGTTCAAAGAGAAAAATCCTATTCTCATGGCCGGTTTATTTTGCTCTTCAACCAGCTCTTCAACTAGTTTATTTGTGTTTTTAGTATATCATGAATGTTTGACAAAATATAGTAATAGTATGAAATTTTGTTTCAGCAACGATAAGAGACTACTTATCAAAAATATTGTCTTTATTTTTTTTGTCTATAATTTGGAATATGAATTAGTAGCTATATTATCTTTAACTACACATTAACTTTAAAATTAATAGGTCTAAATACATATCCTCATTTATTTTTGTAAAACTCATGTAAGTTTTTTTTTTATCAACTTTACTCAATTTCAAAAAGAATGGTCTAGAGATACATCATTTACAAAAACTTGATTTAGATAATCCTCTAAAACTCATTTAAGTTTTTTAAATATATGAATTTAATTGGTTTAATATTATAAAACTTCCTCATTTATCGGATGGGTTTAACAACTCATACTAAGTTATTAACATCCCTAGTTTATTTCAAATTAGCTACTAATATTTTTCTTTAACTATGAAGTTCAGATATTCAACTTTATTATTTCTAGATCTAGAACCAATTTAATAATATTTTTCTTTAACTAGGAAGTTCAGATCTTCATCTCTAAAAAATTGTTCGCAGTTAAAAAACCTCAAATCTACCAAAAAATAATAACTAGAGTGCGTTTTCTACCAATTAAACTAACTCAACTTGGTTTAAGAAACTAATTTACAAAAAAACCAAGCAAAGTTATTTAAAAACAATAAACAAGATAAGATACTACGAACTTGTCCTTTTTTTTCCTTTTTTTTTATCAACTACAAACTTATCTAGACAATCCATTATCGTAAATATGGCTATATGATCTTCCTCTAAGCAGAGACCAGTTTATGGACCAAACTTCCATATATTATAATGGGATCATATATGCGTTATAGCGAGATTTAAATTCTTTTTTTTGAAACAAAACTAATAACATTTACTTATATATCAATAATTTTGTGTAAAAAAATTAATTATGTATCATTAATATATAACCTATATTTTTCATGATCGATTAAATTTTTTTTCATAAAGATCTTTCAGTCATGGAGCATAATTTCATAGATGGAACCTAATTCTGTTTAGTCAAAAACACACCTAATTTAGATATGTTTTTATTATAATTTAAAAATTTACTAATAGTCAACTTAAGCGATCATGATTTAAACTAGCTTAATTTTGAAATATAAACTTTTCTGAAAATTTTAAACCCTAATGGCAGAAACCATAATAAATATATTATTAACTACTGTCCACAAATAAGTCTATCTCTCTTTATATAAATAGGATTCATATATATACAACACTGTTTATAAACTAACATTTCTAGCTTGGTTTTTTGTTGATTGATTTGTTTGTTTTTTCTTTTAGTTCCACGTACAATAAAATTATGTTTCAATGCGTATCTAACTTGATTATACTTAGTTGATGATATTAAATAAAACATAGTACTCCCTCCATTTCTAAAAGACTGATGTTTTAAGATTATTACACACAGATTTTAAAATGTCATTTCTATCCATTAATTGTTAAAAAATATAAAGAAAAATATTAGTCGTTAATGATTAATGAAAACAAAGAAATAAATGAGGTTAGAATTATAAATATTAAACCAAATATGCATTAAAAACAGAGAACATCAATTTTTTTGAAACAAACGTTTTTTTCTAAAACATCAATCTTATAAAAACAAAAAGAGTATTAATTTACAAGAAATGTCTATCTTAGTTTTAACAATCTTTATGCAGCCCTATATATGGAGATGCCCAACACTAAAAACCCAAAACATGTGACAAAGTGACATACGCCAAATACTGCTATATGATGGTGTATTGGCTTTAAATATAAGGTGTAAATGGTAACTGTATAATTATGGTGAATGTGGAATCTGGAAAAAAAAAATTATTTTTGTACAGAGTCTTACGGAATTACATAAAACCAAATGGTAAACAGCTGAAGTTCATAATGTGGAATCTGGGAAAATTTTCTTCTAGTAGAGAAATAAATAATATTTTGCTCATTTTAATAATTAGATAATATTTTAAAAATTCTTTTAAAACAACTAATTAATATTTTAGAAATTTTAAAAATAATTAATAAGTTTTATAAGAAAAAACAAAATCAAAGGTTTTGACTAATATATATTAATAGCATTTTTTAACATATTTGTCAAAGCTAAAGTTTATCTGAATTAGAAAAATCAAAATAAACTAAAATCGACTAAATATCCAAAAAGAGTCTAGAGTTTTGTATCCAAAAAATCAAAGTCGAACATGAACTGCATTGAAAATTTAAATATGATGTATATATTAAATACTTAAAATATAATTATAAATCCAACCATTATTATTTATTTCTAGAATTATTATTTTTAGTTAAATAAATATTTTATTAATATTACCTAAAGAATGGTAGTATAAGAAAAAAAAACAATTGTAAATTTATTTCATGAATACCAGTTTATGTTGACATTGATTTGATTTAGTAACAAAATTTATTAAAAAGGAAAGGAAGAAATAAATTAGGCAAAGAAAAAAAATGAAAAAATAAAAGAAAAGAAAAAAGTTAGAAAAATTCCACATGTCTAACCGGTAAATGAGTAATTGGTAGAATGTGTGAAATCTGTGGAATTGAACTTTCACAGTTACCAGTTAGGCTCATAGAGATAATTGTGGATAATATATCTTTTAGGTTTTAAATTGTCCACAATATACCTTTTTAAAAACTTTGTGCAAAATATATTTTTGAGTTTTACATTGTCCATAATTGCAGATATAATCTATACTTATGTCTCTTATGGACAGTAATATTGCCGATATTTACTGAATTATGTACAGAATAAACATAAATTGTCTCACGGAGACATATCTAGTAAGTTATGTATATAGTAAACAAAAAAAATTGTCCACTATGGACAAAAAAACAAAAAAATTGTTTATCGTGGACATTATTTAAAATCAAAAGGATATACTTTCGAGAATTTGCTCAAAAGGTATAGTTCGCAAAACATAATATATATATATATATATATATATATATATTGGATAATTAAAAACTTAAAAGGTTCATAGGGACAAAATTCCCTTAAATATAACCGTCAACAAATTTAAAGTATGTTATATATATAGAGTTATCAATTAAATTCATAAATTTAGATATGTAACTGTGCGAATGCATAAAATTGATTGAAGTTATGCTATAAGTGGAAGGTTATAGTTAATATTTTGAATATGTACTGTCGAATCATTTGTTTCACATGGAAATGTAATTATGCATAAAACAAATGCGTAAAGTGTTTCATCTATTTAACCGATTTGGGATACAAAAATATATTTGTTTAAATGAATTCTATTTCTTTTACATATCACTCTAAATATTTTAATTATCATTTTTAATGAAAATAGAATTAAATAAAATTTTGCATTTAACATAATTACTATATTATTGGTATAGTTAAACTAAAAGTGTGGATAAAGGTTCTGTTATTGCATTGTAAAATAATTACTATAGGTTTATAGGTATGGCGGTATGGATACGCATATTTGATTTTTTTTTCTTTCACACTCTTACATTCGATATACAATATTTTTTTTTCACTGATTGGAAATGTTTGGAGAATTACATAAAGAAACAAGAACAAGTTAAACCACTAGAAAAAAAATGGAAACTCTCTATCCTACAGAAAGAAAATGATGAGTTTTATGATCCATCGATACAATCAAAAAACTAAGCTTCAAGCCATTTAAATACCAACAGAGGAGCATCCCGCACAAAATTGCGTAAGCGGGCTTCAGACCAATACATGGTAACTTGAAGAAACAAAGTCTGATTGTCTCTCAAATTGAAGGTTTCTTTCTTTAGGTTGCTTTTGTCAAGGTTATCCAACATGAGCTAGCTTCCATGAACTTGCTCAAAGATCAAAAGATAGACTATGACTGCATCACACGAACCAATTTACTGTCTTTAAGGATTTACCAACCTAGGGGAATAGAACACTCCCAAACCAAAGCTCCATCCAACCTAGAGAATTTTAAAAGAGGAGGAGAGACTTAACAATACTAAGGCTAAGTACTTAGAACCAAAAGTAACAAGTAAAAGCCCCAAACTTAATAATCTAAATCTTGAAACAACCTTGGAAAGAAAAACAAGACAAAGAGGCAAAAGAGTATACAGATCCAGACAAAAGTTAACACCTAAAATCTTGGCCATAAGCTGCCTACTACGGAGGAGATCGGCGAAACCATGAACCACCAAGCAAAAGCCCAAATCGATTAGCCACGAGATGAAGAAAATCGAACAAACCAGGCCGGTGAAGGCAGAGGTGAGATCCACAAGTTCTCCATTAACAAGGCTAAACAACTACCACCGCGATTGAAGATAACCACCCCTATGATGAGATCTGAGAACATACTCCGCCGATAAAACACCCAAAACAACACAAAGCCAAGAGGAAAGGAAGCAAAGAGGAGCAGGGCCGGTGCTGTAGAAGCCACCGGCCACTGCCCCACCAAACATCAATGGCGTAGATCTAGGTCACAAGACGAGAGACATTCAATATACAATCTAATATCATATCTTTTTATCTTAGTTTTAGTTTTAGTTTTACAAAAACACATTGGTCTAGTGACAGATGTTAAGTCTATTGAAAGCAGGCATCTTCACATATTCAGGGATCGAATTCAACTGCATACACTATATAGGAACTTGGCTAATGGGTCGGCTAGTTATGACCTAGTGTTGACAAAAAAAGCACCTAAAATTATATGAGAATCATCTAGTATGAACCAAGGATGAATATATAGAATTTATGAAATTGTAATTTTTAAATAGCATTGCGAATTAATACTAATTATAAAAGCAATTTATGTTATATACTATGCTTTAGACATTTAATTTTAAATTATTTGGGAGAAATTTCTTTCACGACTTATTGATAACTAAACAAAAGGGTCCAAAATGTGTTACGGAATAGGATATTTACCTATTCTCTTAGATAGAATATATTTGTGAATATTCTCTTAAACTTGCTTACCAAGTCGCTATGTAACTATATATACCTTGTTATTCTTAATAATAAACAAGCCTTTCTACACTTTCTCACATGGTATCATAGCAGGTTTGCTCCAAAATTTTGATCAAAAAATCAAACTTCTTGTTATTATATTTTTTCCTAAGCCATTGAGCTTCTTTTTTAATTAAACACTACTTTTCCCATTCATGTTCATTATGAACCTCTCAATCTAAGTCATCGAATTTCCTATCATTCAAGTCTACAATATATGCATTTGAATCTAAGCTATAAGCTTCTAAATCGTTTTTGTTCCTTTGTTTTAATCAGTTTTGCTTTGTTTTTCATTTTAATTCTTGATAAAAAAAACTAAAAAAAATCCAAGAAGTTCATCTCAACAGGTCTATTTGTTGTGCGATTCTGATTTTAATACTTTTCTGAAGACTCATCGTTTGTTGACTGGTTACATAGTGCAGCTTGGAGACTCACCTATACATTGGAAGACGGAGAAATAGTCTCGGGTTTCCTTGTCATTGGTCAAAGCCAGTATCAAGTCATGACTATAACATGTACGGAGATGCCTTGGAAGAAAGAAGTTTTCGAATTTCTTGGCGTTTCAGTTCTCAACCAATGCATTTATATTGTGATATTCAAGTCGCGTTATACATAGCTGCTAATCTTTTTTTCCATGAACGTACCAAGCATAACGAAGGCGATTGTCATTTTGTATGATGAAGTTATTTCCAGCAACATCACCATGGCTTATGTTCCTACACATGAGCAACCTGCAGATATATTCACTAAGACGCTCGTCAGGAAACAATTTTCTTATCTTCAGTCTAAGTTGAGCGTTCTAGAGTTACAGGCTCCAACTTAAGGGGGAGTATTACCCAAGTTGCGCGTTCTAAACTTACATGCTCCAACTTAAGAGAAAATGTTATGGAATAAGATATTTACCTATTCTCTTAGACATAATATACTTGTGAATATATATACCTTTGTTATTCTTAACAACAAACAAGCTTTTCTACACTATGTGGCAAAATGGGGCCAATAAAACCCATTTAAATAGCATCGCAAAATAATATTAACTATAAAAACAATTTAGTATTTGGAGAAACTTCTTTCACGAGTTATTGATAATAAAAAGGTCCGAATTGGGACCTATAAAACCCACTTAAATTATTTAATGGGGTATTCTTTTTATGCATCAAATTATTTGAACTGTAGTAGTAGGATTGAAATGTCTTTTAAACAAAACATTAAAAGACAAAGAAAACAACACAATGGTATTAGTCCGACTAGAACGTTAGAAACTACTAAAACCAGTAAAGCAATATAAATTATATAGTAAGAGCAACATTATTGAGGGTATCTTAAAGTAGGGTTCTTACAATTAAAAGTTGTATTTTTGTGGGTAATTTTTATGTAGGATTAATGAAGAGTTCTTAAAGTGGGATTCTTAAAAACAAAAGAAATGAAAGCGAGTAAAAAGATAAGAGAGAGTAAAAAAGAGGAGAAATAGTCAAAAGATGAGAGAAAATAAAAAAGAGGAGAAAAAGTAAAAAAAAAAAGATAGGGTAAAAAGAGGAGAGAGAGTAAAAAAGGGGAGAGAGAGTAAAAAAGAGGAGAGAGAGTGAAAGAAGAGACAAAGTAAAAAAGAGAAGAGAGAATAAAAAGATGAGAGAGACTAAAAAGAGGAGAGAGAGTAAAAAGATGAGAAAGAGTAAAAAATAGGAGAAAGAGTCAAAAGATGAGAGAGAGTAAAAAAGAGGAGAGAGAGTGAAAAGAGGAGAGAGAGTAAAAAAGAGGAGAGAGAGTGAAAAGATGAAACAGTGTAAAAAATAGAAGAGAGACTAAAAAGATGAGTGCGACTAAAAAGAGGAGAGAGTGTGAAAAAGAGGAGAGAGAGTAAAAAAGGAGAGAGGGTAAAAAGAGGAGAGAGAGTAAAAAGAGGAGAGAGTGTGAAAAAGAGAAGAGAGAGTAAAAAAGGAGAAAGGGTAAAAAGAGGAGAGAGAGTAAAAAAGAGGAGAGTGTGTGAAAAAGAGGGGATAGAGTACAAAAGAAGAGAGGGTAAAAAGAGGAGAGAGAGTAAAAAGAGGAGAGAGAGTGAAAAAGAGAAGAGAGAGTAAAAAAGGAGAAAGGATAAAAAGAGGAGAGAGAGTAAAAAAGAGGAAAAAGTGTGAAAAATATGAGAGACAGTAAAAAAAGAGAGAGGGTAAAAAGAGGAGAGAGAGTAAAAATGAGGAAAGAGAGTGAAAAAGAGGAGAGAGTAAAAAAGGAGAAAAGGTAAAAAGAGGAGAGAGAGTGAAAAAATGAGAGAGAGTAAAAAAAGGAGAGAATGTAACAAAAAAAATTATAAAAAGATGAGAGTAAAAAGAGGAGAGAGAGTGAAAAAGAGAAGAGAGAGTAAAAAAGGAGAAAGGATAAAAAGAGGAAAGAGAGTAAAAAAGAGGAGAGAAGGTAAAAAGAGGAGAGAGAATAAAAAGAGGAGAGAGAGTGAAAAAGAGAAAAGAGAGTAAAAAAGGAGAAAAGGTAAAAAGAGGAGAGAGTATAAAAAAGAGGAGAGAGTGTGAAAAAGAGGACAGGAAGTAAAAAAGGAGAGAGGGTAAAAAGAGGAGAGAGAGTAAAAAAATAATAGAAATAGTAAAAAAGAGGAGAGAGAGTAAAAAAGGAGAAATGATAAAAAGAGGAAAAAGAGTAAAAAAAGGAGAAAAGTTAAAAAGAAGAGAGAAAAGTAAAAGATGATAGAAAGTAAAAAAAAATGTAAAAAAGAGAAGACAAAGTAAAAAGATGAAAGAGAATAAGATTTTTAATAATAAAATAAAGTAAAAGACTTATTAAAAGAGTCTCTTAAATAAAAGATTTTCATAGGATTCTTAAACTTTCTAATAATAAAATAACATAAAAATCCCAGATATCGTTGATAATGTTGTCTAACTAAACAAGTAAAAAGATACAGAGCTAGCATAAGAAGTTTGACAACATTACACTCAGATGGGTTCAATGCAATGGGAAACAAAGTGACCGATTATTTCACACATACATGTAATAGTGATCTCGTTTTCGAACATTTTCTTTTTATTCCAATGTGTTTGAATTTACTCCTTCATGAGGATCATATTTTATCAAGTTAATAAATTGGTTTATGATGTTAAAAAAAAAATGAGAGGATACTTGTCAAATTCACATGGAAGAAATGAATAAACACCCAATAACCAAAAGAGAAAAATTATATTTCCATTATAGAGAATAGTCTTTTTCTCTTAAGTCTTTTACTTTCCCTTTTACCCATTCTCTTTTGTTTTGTTTTCCTATTTTACTCTTTTCCTACATGAACAGTTCTGACTGCAACAACGTATAATAATTAGCGGCTTCATCCTCAAGCTCCCAAAGCCTATCAGCAAACCCATCTAATAAACTAAACCCATTTACGTAATCCTGATTAGTCTCGTTCTTAATCATATCATAATTACTCCCGCCAATTTCAGTGTTAGGGATCCCAAGTTCATCATCGGAAGCTTCTAAAAGATGTTTCATCACTTTTTCTTTGTCTTCTTCGTATTCTGAAGTGTATGAAGAAGACGAGGAAGAGGAGCGAGAAGAAGAGAGAGCAAGATTGTCTTCCAAAACGGTGGCGTTTTGGTCTTCTGTTGAGATTTCATGCTGAAGAGTGGTGATTAGTGAAGTTATATCATTGTTGGCTTCATCTTCTACTTCTGCATAATTAGGGAGAGTTAGAACTTGATTGTCCGAAGAAGAAGATGAAGAATGCTTTTGTCTTTTTATTTCTTCTTGGGTTACGATGTATTGTTCTTGTTCATCTCTTTGGCACTTCAATGGCGATGATACAGTTGTTGTTTCTGCCATCTTTTTTAAAAAGGAGAGAGAGAGAGATTGAGATTGGTTTAACTTTTTAAATAGTTAGAAAGAGAGAAAACAGTTGAGGTGATGAGAGAGAGGAGAAGACTAAAATGTTTATATAGAGAAAGGTTGTGCTCAAAATAATTTTTTAATATTAATAAAGTAATAATAATAACGTGATTTAGTGTCAAACAAAATTATTAAGGAGTAATTTGTTGGTTCGTGCAATGTCAGGAGAGAGACATGTGAATGCTTTTTCTTTTTTCGCATAACCTGGAGATTACTTTTAAATACATGCTCTACAATTGTACTGTCATCTCCTCATAATTATTACTTACTATATTCATTTTTATATATTATACCAAAATATATTCCATTATACTATCTTAAAGCATGTAGTACTTATCTTAATATTTATGCCTTTAGTACTATGTAGTACTATGTTATAACATAGTACTGGGAAGAAAAAAAAAAGGAAAAAGAAAGTACTGATACCATTCTCTTTTATGGTAATTTTTTATCAATAAGTAATTATTAGATGGATTACGGTTTAATTCATATCATAAATTTTTAATTAAAGTTGGATAGAATGAAAACTCACTATATATATACCTAGTTGAATAAGGGACAAACTAAGTGGACTATCTATTCTTTGGCCTTTTCTAGTAGTTTTCATTGTACTATCGTCTTTCTTTATTTTTTAATTTGATTGTATTATTTTTAGCAGTTTGATATTACTATCGATATAATTTTGTGCTAACAATAATAAGATTTATTTCTAAGGGTTCATTTACTTAATAACTATGTATGGATAATTAATTAAGTGAGTAATCATGAAAAAACAAAAATTTAATGTATAACCATTTCACCAATTTAATGGATTTATGGAAACGATACTATACTATACGAAATAATGGAAACGATACTATACTATACAAAATAAAAGGTAGTACTGCTATATATTATTTACTGCACATACCAACTATATGATATAATATAGAAATTATAAAGAGTTTCACAAAAAGTGTCATTTTATATTTTCAATATAATTTTCAATAAAATATTTCAACTTTAACCTCCAATCAAATTTTTAATATAGAATATAGTAAATCATTATCTTTAATTATTAAGAGATATAAATAATTTTTTATATTATTTTTTAATTTGTGTGGAAAAATTTAGAATGACATTTTTCGGAAAGTAGATAAAGTAAGAGTTAAGAAAAAAAGAAAAATAAAAACGATGAGAAGAAGGAATGAGAAAGAGAAAACACGGCGGAGAAGAATAAAAGAAAGACTAAGACAATGAGTAGAAGAGAAGGAGGAAAAAAAAAAAGGAAATAGATTTTCTATGTTATAAAATAAAATAGAATAGAAAAATTTAACAACATATTCGATTTTTACATTTTTTGTTCTATTTTTATAATTTATATCTTAATATATGTAGAAAAAATATTTAGTTTTGAACAAAAGAAAATTTAGATTTGATTTAATTTTTTATTCAAAGATATAATGAAAATGAAATAGAGGAAGAGAGAATAAGTGAAATCAAATAAATAATAAATTAAATGTATAGTAAAATGACAAATAATGTAGAAATGTAGAGAATATTTATAGTTTTACTATTTTATTGTCATCGTCTATAACTTTGTTTTTTTGGTTATTGCTGCAAATTTCTCTTATTTTTATACTTAGAACAACTGAAATTGAATCTAAAAATTTTACAGTTTTACATAGTTGTTGGAACAGGTATAAGCACAAATAGTATTAAAACGAAGGTTCTTTATTGAAAGAGTATGAGAGAATGAGCAAAAATACTTGTAGATTGGATTCGGAGCAAGAGTTAGGTAGCTAAGAACAAGAAGAGATGATTGCCAACTTGGTGTTCTTATTATACTTAAGTATGCCAAAAAGCCGATCTTTCTTTCAAAGGATTGTGCCTCTATTTATATTTTATAGAGGCGGTTACATGCGTAAAAAGAAAGAAGATTTACAATTATTTTGATAAAACTGAATCTGGGAAGATTCGTGTTAGATTTGTGGAAATTTTCCATGTCGAAACAGAAAAATTTCCATTTTTTTGTTTTGCTAATGTGTCATCCGACTTTCCTCCATAATCGTAGAATCTTCCGAGACGAGACTTTTACCGAGTCGAAAATATTATTTGGGTTGAAGACTTAATGCATGTAACCGAGTTGTTCTTTTGTATTCGATCCGTTGTTTTGGTGGATCGAAGTAAGATCTCGGATCCACCTCCAATAATGGTGAAATCCAAGATTTGAAAGTATTTGAGTTGTTGATCAAAGTATTGTTATAATGATGTGATTTAGATCCGACAAAAAAATATAAGTTCATAAATAGAAGATACTAGGTAAGAAAATTTGTTCAGTGTGGACTTCTAAAATATAAATGCAGTGGCGTAACAGTTAATACTATTATGTTCCGAAAATGATAAATATGAAGATGAAATAGAAGATGCTCCTTTTATTATTATTTCGGATTATTTATTATTGTGTGAACATTGGCATTGACTTAAACAAGCCAATCAAAGAGAAGCTGATTTGGCTCCTTGAAGAGAATGTGACGACATTCGCATGGGCACCAAGCGATATACCTAGAATCAACTCGGTAATTGCGAGCCATAGGCTAAATGTCGACCCGACATATAAGCCGATTAAACAAAAACAGAAGAAAACTCAGGCCAGAGAGAACAAAGGCCGTATTGAAGAGGTCAAAAAGCTGATTGAAATCGGGTCTATCACTGAAATTAAATATCCCGAATAGCTAGCCAACCAAGTAATCGTTCCAAAGAAGAATTATAAATGGCGAGTCTGCGTGGACTTTACTGATCTCAACAAAGCCTGCCCAAATGACAGCTTCCCGTTGCCAAATATCGATCGATTTGTCAAAGCAGCCACTGGAAATGAACTTCTTTTGTTCATGGATGCTTTCTCAGGGTATAATCAGATTTAGATGCACCCAGACGACATGGAAAAAACTTTATTCATCATGGAGCGGGAAACTTACTACTACAAAGTAATGCCATTCGGCCTAAAAAATCTGGAGCAACCTACCAGCGCCTCGTAAACAAAATGTTTGCTGACCAACTGGGGCAAAGAATAGAAGTGTATATAGACGATATGCTCGTAAAGTCGTTAAAAGCGGAAGATCATGTCAATAACTTAGCTTGTTGCTTCCAGACTCTGAATGAGTATCAAATGAAGCTCAACCCAGAAAACTGTACTTTTGGGGTTACATCAAGAAAATTCCTCGGATACATAGTCACTCAAAGAGGAATCAAAGCTAATCTGAAGCAGGTTACAGCAATCCAAGAATTGCCTTCTCCAAAGAATAAGCGAGAAGTACAAAGGCTAATAGGACGTATAGACGCCCTGAACCGCTTCATATCACGCTCAACCGACAAGTATCTTCTATTCGACAATTTGTTGCATGGAAACAAAGAGTTCAAGTGGGAAGAAACCTACAAAAAGGCTTTCTCTGAGTTGAAAGAGTACCTTACAACACCGCTAATCCTCGCCAAACTAGAAAACAGAGAACCAATTTATTTATACATCACGGTTTCTACCTCGGTAGTAAGTGTTGTACTAGTTCATGATGGCAGAGGAACTTAGTACCCGATCTTCTATATCAGCAGATCGTTAGATGGTGCTGAGTCTAGATACCTGACTACAGAGAAACTCGTGCTAGCAATAGTCACTTCATCGAGGAAGTTATGGCCTTACTTTTAGCCTCATTCCGTTATAGTGTTAACGAATCATCCACTGCTGATGATTCTATATAATCCAAACTAGTCGGGGCGATTGACGAAGTGGACAATCAAATTGAGCGAGTATGACATCTAGTTCAAAGGATGCACAAGTGCAAAGTCACAAGTACTAGCCGATTTCTTAATCAAGCTATCTCCGGATCTAGAACCTCTAGAGTCAGCCAAAGATCAGACGTGGAAGATATACGTGGATGAATCTTCATCACAACACGGCTCAAGACTAGGCATCCGACTAGAGAGTCCCACAGGAGAAGTCCTAGAACATTCATTTTGACTTGCATTCGTGGCTTCAAACAACAAAGCAGAGTACGAGGCATTAATCGTGGGAATTAAACTAGCCAAGGAAGTCAGAGCTACTGATATTGATTGCTATTTTGACTCCCAACTCGTCATTAATCAGCTTAACGGAGATTACAAAACGAAGAATGATCAGATGGAAGCCTATATCCACGTGGTTAAGGAGTTGACCAAGGACTTGAAATGTAGGGTCAACAAAATCTCAAGCTTCGAGAACACATTTGCCAATACCCTAGCAGCTCTAGCGTCCACAATAGACCCCATTCAAAGACGAATCATCCTAGTAGAAAGTATAGATTATCCGAGTATAAGCCTACCAAAAGGAGATCTCGAACTCGTCTTGGCTATAGACAATGCTCGAGAATAATCAGATTCTGAGATGGCAGACGCCAAACAGAACGACAAACCAAAAATAGATTAGCGAGATGAAATCCTTGCATATATTCTAGATGGCAAAACACCATAGGACAGATGGGCAGCCTGCCGGCTAAAAGCCAAGTGTGTTTTTTACGCCCAAGTTGGCAAAAAACTTTACTGAAGAAGTACCAACTGAGTACTGCTCACTTGCATTCACAGTGATGAGGTCAAACAAGATCATCAAAAAGATGCACGATGGAGTTCGTGGAAACCATTACAATGGAAGAACACTCGTCCAAAAGATTAGAACACTCAGCTACTAGTGGCCGACTATGGCGAAAGATTATGCTGAATATACTGCTAAGTGTGACAAGTGTCAGAGACACATATACATCATTCACGCTCCAACCAAGGAGCTGACCTCAGCAATCACACCTTATCCATTTATGCGATGGGAAATGGATATAGTCAGGCCATTGCCGTCATCACGACAAAAAAGGTTCATGCTCATTATGACAAACTACTTCTCCAAGTGGATCAAAGTAGAAACTTATTCTCAGATCAAGGACAAAGACGTGATCAAATTTGTGTGGAAGAATATCATCTACCGACATGGTCTACCATATGAGATTGTGATTAATAATGGATCCAAATTCATCTCGGTGAAATTCACCAACTTTTTCCCCATATAGAATATCCGCGTAAGCAAATCAATGCTGCATAACCCACAAGGAAATGAGGCTTCAAGTTTGAGGGCGTATTATGGTCACATCGGACCACACCTCGATACTCGACCAAACAAAATCCATTCTTCCTTTCTCATGAAATGGAGGCAATGGCTCCAGCCAAGATAGTTGTGCCAACTCTACACTGAGGACGTCTTTCCAAGAATGAAGACGCTAATAACAATGCTATGGAAAATAGCATTGACAACTTAGAAGAAGAACATGATGAGGCACTTCCTCGAGTACAAAACTATCAGAAACAAGCCGCAAAATACTATAATAAGAATGTGCGCGAACGACATTATGCAGTTAGAGACCTTGTACTTTGAAAGGTGTTTGAGAACACGGTCGAACTCAACGCCGGGAAACTCGGCGCAAATTGGGAAGGGCCATACATCATCTTTGAAGTCGTAAAGCCAGGAGTCTACAAGATCGCTAACATAGAAGGAGAACCGATTCCTCAAAATTGGAACTCATCAACCTCAAGCGATACTACTACTAAAGGCTCGCCAACTCGGCAAATTAGATGCGTCACTTAATGCATCTCTATCTACTTAATTAATTATGTAATTAGAACTACGTCTTGGCTTGATCCCTTTAGGGTACGCAGGTAGCCTTCAGGTACAACTAAAACTCTATAAAAAATTTATTTGCCTCTAGTAGGCATCTAAAAAAAAGGGATACACCCTATATTCACCAAAGTCATAAGCCAAAATAAACTCTCGGGAAATCAAACACAATTTATCCTTAAGCAGAGTCTTAAAATCTTACCGAGCCCAATCTTGAAAAACTTGTCCAATTCCCAAAAACTTCGCGGAGTCTAACCTCTAGTATCTATGACTAAGACATAGTCCTTATCTTTAATGTCGAGTTCTAAACTTGCTGAGCTTAATCTCAAAAAACTTAACGTCACCGAGTCTAATCTCGGGAATCTTTGACTAAGGCTTAGTCATTATCTTTAAAGCCGAGATCTAAACCCGCTGAGTACAACCTCGAAAATCTTATACAAGAATTAAATTCTTACTCCTAATCAAAACTCAAATACAATACTTGATTATTACGAGACTAACTTCTCGTAGCATTGACAAGAATCTAATTCTCACAAAAAATAAAGCAAAGCTTTGTATAGATCTATCGAGATTAAATCCTCACAAAATGACGGAACATAGTTCCGTACAGATTACGAGATCAAATTCTTGTCAAAAGATAAAGCATAGCTTTTTACAGATTTGCCGAGATTTAATTCTCGCAAAATGATGGAACATTGTTCCGTAAAGAGTTATGAGATCAATTCTCATTCAAAGACAAAGCATAGCTTTGTACAGGGTTGCGAGGTGGAAACCTCAATAAAGGCAGAACATGATTTCTGTACAAACAACCAGAAACTCCTTAGATAAAATTTTACGAATACAGTTTTTGAGTCTGAACCTCTTAAACATTTAAACTGAGTCTTAAAACCTCATCTTTAAAAGCCGTATAGCAAATGTTCTCTTCCTAAGCTAAAACTAGATCAAACTCTCTAACGCGGGAACAACTTGACTAAATGCGCAAAAACAAGAAAAGGACCTCGAGAACTGAAATTTGTAGAATTTAAAGTCAATCGTTCAACAAACTCGGCTAAAATATAGGTCATGATCGAAAAGCAAAATTCATAACAACTAATGATATTTTATTAACACAGAAAAAATATTTACAAAATAAAGAACAGAGTACAAAAGTATGTGCAACTTTTAAAGAGGCCAGTCGGTTATTACAAAGAAAAGACTACGACAGAACCCTCAAGTTCTCAGCAGTTAACGCCTAACAGAGTTGAGAATCAAAGTCCTCCCTCACGGAGTCCCACTCGGCATGCAGCTTCAGAACCTCGTCGCCGGCTTTCTCAGCAGACTTGAAAGCCCCCCAATCAGAGTCAGCACACTCAAGCGACTCCGACAAAGTCATATTTCATACAACCAACATGAGGACATTCTCACGCTCAAGCCTTAACTCTTCCTTCATACGAACAAGTTCCTTCTTGGCCTTAGAGAGCTTAGACCAAAGTTCCGCCACCTCGAGATAATCTCCAGCAACTAGGGTGGATGGGTTCCTCCGAGAACCGCTTTCCAGGTTGGCAACAAACCTCTCCCATTGCAACATAATGTTGTTCAGGCAAGCGATAAACTGCAAAGACATTGGGAAAACAAACAGTTAAAAATCAGAAACAATATGATAACACGAAGAAACAATTAGAAGTCAATACAAACCTGAAACAACACGTAAGAAGCCTCTTCATACTTCGCATGGTTCTTCATTTGATCCGGAGAAAGGAGATGCTCCAACGAGGTTCTAATCTAGCTCATTAGCCAGCACACTCTGACCGGAAGTCCAAAATTGAACACGGACTAGTGTGGTTTTGGTTAAATCAGAAGTTGGGGGTACCCCTACCCCTTCACGAGGAATACCCATGAAACCACTCCTACCACCTCCTCTTAGAGAGCCGATCCTTAATGGCACATCAGCTCTCGCCTGTTTTGCAAGTCGCGAATCTCCACGGCTATAATTTGAAGGGACTTCA
Source organism: Lepidium aucheri (assembly GCA_900406435.1). NCBI lineage: Eukaryota > Viridiplantae > Streptophyta > Magnoliopsida > Brassicales > Brassicaceae > Lepidium > Lepidium aucheri. The sequence continues at coordinate 24,395 of OVBA01000759.1, forward strand.
GCAATGTCCTAAGACAGGAGCAACTGAGGGTCCAATAACCCTAGAATGCATTCCAGAAGACCGAGCATTCAAACTCTCAAGTGCGGAATTTACACCAGCTTCAACATTTGGAAGCTTAAAATCGTCAAGACCCATCTTTTGGCATCAATTTTTTATTCGCTTTAGGCATCACAATATAATTTTGACGAAGTGAAATCATCCATTTATAGCTTGATATTTTCTTAAATAATTAGAGAGTTTTATCAAAACAGGCATTGTGCCTAGAATTTTTTTCAAAAAAGGCATTGAGACCTTTTCATGAGATTTAACATTTTTTGGACAATTTTATCCAATTAAAAATTCTTCATGTTTATAAGTTAATTCCCACGTGGTCTTCACGTACACAACAATATATTTAAACGCAGAGGCATTAGTGACAAAAAACGAACTGTGATCACAAGAATTATAAATTCACTAAACATAATAGCAGATTGTTGGTGGAGTTCTGATAAAGAAATTATAAACTTAATTTTAAGCTTCGATTATTATAGCAACAAACTTGTTTTGATTGTTTAAATAAAATGAAATTACAAAGAAACATAAAACATGACGAAGTCAACATGAATAAGTTTTAAAACAGAAACCATCAAAAATTAGAATTTCTTTGACAAATGTAGCATTATTCTCCACCCAGGTATAGAACGGTATACTTTCAGCATCTCAACAATATTCGCAGTAGTAACACTTCTTCTAGGCCCAACTACAACATACCAATAAGGATTACCTGACTCAACTATCGAAGTCTGAATAACATCATCATTTCATAAGAAAAACAAGAAAGGCCGGTGATACTTTCAAACTCCAACTAAAGTCTCAGAAGTTGATACCAAAAAGGAATCCCAACTCCTCATTTTTCTCCATCAAAGTCGCCTACATAACCCATTGTGAAGAAGTTTACCAGAGAGGGAACATTGTCTAACAGGAAGACAAAACAGTGGCCGGAACAGAGATGATGAAAAGGTCTCTAACTCCGATGATCCTTACAAGATACCTAAAATATCACTGAGGTACTATATTCTTGAGTAAAAACAGAGCTTTGCTTGCGTTGGGTACCGAGAGAAGGGAGACAACTGTTTAGATAAGGAATCCTGAGACCCATATGAATGAATACAAAGTAGGGACGTTACAAGATAACTCCACTACCAATAACAAGATAACAAAAAAGACATCAAAAGAAAACAAGGTCAGGAAAAAGCAAATGAACAAGAACTATGTAAGTATTCAATACTACTCGAAAAGAGCAATACATATCCACATAAACTCCGCACCAAACTCCACACCAAAGGCTTACAGATACAATACAATAAAATCCAGGAGAGATAAAGGACATATACAAAATTCATAACAAAAAAGTAGATCAAGAAACATGAAAAGAAACTTTGATAGATGACAATTGAAAACTGTAAACACAAGGATAAGAACAACATTAGTGAGGAAAATTAAGAAAAAAGAAACACTTCAAATAGAAAGACATAAACATAGGAAGAAAGATTGAGAAACAACATCTGCAAAAGTAGAGTTCAAGACATAGAAAAAAACCATGGAGTGGATGGAAAAAAAAGGCCTCACATAAAAGTAAGTTACCAACATAAATGCAATAAGAAACAATAGAGACCACAAGAAAAGTGAGAGTAAGTTCAATCGAAAGAGACATGGAGAGGAATACTAACAAAAAGGAGAATGAAAAATTATGAAATTACAACACATTACGACAAAAAGGGAAAACAATCCAACAATAATAAAGGAGACCAATGATAAAATTTCAGGCAACCAGATAAAAAGATTTAAACCCAGTACAGAGGCGAGAAGGAAAATTCTTATATTACTGAAACAAACTAAAACCAGAGAAATTAAGCACATCAAAAACCCTAAAATCAAACTAACCTTGCAAATGACAAGCTTCGCAAGTTAAGAGAAAATTCTCCACCGATGTACAACACACAAATATCCCCTACATCAACTTGTTTGCGCAAATGAACCCTACTAAGAGCTGCACATTTTCCTTTCTCAACATCATCGAGATTTCTAGACCTTGGCCTCTCCAACTTTCCATCTTTATCAGAATCATTAGAAGATGAGTCTATCTTGAACAGCGCCGTCTTTGGCTTCCGTTGACCGCATCTGGACCATCAAATTATTACGACGATTGCCTTGATTTCGAGAGAAAATGGCCTCTATAGTAAACTTTTCGTCAGTATACAGAATCTGATCTACAGCTCTCACGTGCGATAAAAGAAAAAGAAAAAAAATCCTAAGTAGGAAAAGGAGGCGACAAAGAAAAGAAGGGGCAATAATGTTTTTTAATCCAAAAATGAGTTCCTCTTTATGTAAAAAGTGCCTTCTAGTACCTATTTTTATAAAACTGAAAGTTTTTATGCTTTTTATAATAACTCAAATAATTACAGGATATCTTTCAAGTGAGCTGACAACTACTATAGAGCATAAAATTACAAAAAAGTTGTATGTATATCAGAAAGGTACAATTTATATAAAAAAATTAATGGTGGTCCAAACCGAAGAAGGGGGCACATCTGGTCTAAGGCTTTGTAGAAGAGGACACTGTTTGTTACTTGCGGTTACTCTCGACATATCAACTTGTTCATTGTCTTTAAACTCCACTTTATGTATTATTTTATTTTTATTAAAGAGTGTCAAACATCCTATTATATAATGTTCGAATTTAAAAAAGGCTAATTAGCGATATTATTTCACATGTTAAATTTAACATTCAAAAATTATTCTATATATATATTATTAAAAAATAAAATTATAATTCTATTATATAACCTATTATATGAAGTTAAATTTCAAAAGTTACTAATCAACGAAATTGTTCTACATGTCAAATCCAACCATTAAAACTTATTTTGTATTTATATTTTATTGATAAAAAATAAAATCAAATTGTAATATCTAAGAAAAAATAAATTCAAATTATAATATCTATAAAGTTGAGTTACAAAAGCTACTAATTAACAAAATTGTTCCACGTGTCAGTCTAAACATTTTGATTATTTCGTAACTATAATTTACTAAAAAGATAAAATTAAATCATAATGTATATATATATATATAGTTGTATTTCAAAATTTACTAATCAATGAGACTGTTTCATGTGTCAAATTCAACGAATAAAAACTAGAGAATTTTTGAGAAATTTATTTTTTAGTGTACCTCTTTTCAAAAATAGTCATTGACATTTATCTTTTCAAAAATACCCCTCACTAATACGCAAATGCCAAAAATACCCTCAAAAGAATTGTTATAAATTTTCCTGCAAAAAAAATTTTATAAACACTTTATAAATTTTTATAAGCACCTTATAAATTTTTTATAAACACATTATAAATTTTATAAGCTCTCTTATAAAACTTTATAAATTTTGATAAACACCTTATCAATTTTTTAAGCTCTCTTATAAAGCTTTATTAATTATATAAACTCTATTATAAAACCTTACACATTTTATAAGGACTCTTATAAAGCCTTATAAATTTTTATAAGCTCTCATATAAACTTTTGTAAGCTCTCTTATAAGGTTTTGTAAACACCTTATAAATTTTTATAAGCACCTTATAAATTTTTTAGAAACACCTTATAAATTTTATAAGCTATCTTATAAATCCATATAAATTATATAAGCTCTATGATAAGGTCTTGTAAATTTTATAAAGTATCTTATAAAATCTTATAAAGTTTATAAGCTCTTTTATAAAAAAAATTTATAAACTCCTTTATAAAATTTTTGAGCGGGAAAACTTTTTCGTAAATCGGGGAAAAATTTGGCGAGACTTTTTTTGTTTGGCGGAGATTTTTTTTGCGGGAAAATTTTTTTGGCTGAAAAAAAGTTTGTACAAATATAAAAAATAATAATCTAAGGGTATTTTGGTCATTTTTTCATAATGAGAGGTATTTTTTGAAAATGTCCAAAAAGTGAGGGCAGTGATGAAAATATCCTCTTTTGAGAGGCATTTTTTCAATTCTTCCAAAAAACTATTCAGTATTTTTATTTTATTAGTGAATAAATAAATCATAATATCTATAAAGTTATGTTTCAAAATTTATTAATCAACAAGATTGTTTCACATGTCAAATTGAATTAAAAATAATGTAATGAAGATTATTGTCGAGAGAAAGTACCAATTTAAATTTTAACCTAAACAATTATCATAAAAAAAATCAAAAGTTTGATTTAGCGTCTGTTATTTTCCATAGAATAATAGAAAATAATTTTTTAAACTAAAAGAAATAATAAACTAGATGTGTAATTATATAAATTTAAGTTTCAAAAGTTACTAATCAAACAGATTGTTCCACGTATCAAATTCAACGATCAAAAACTATTTTGTATTTATATTTTATAAAACAAAATCCAAATTATATTATATAATGTTGGTTTTCAAAAGTGACTAATCAACGAGATTGTTATACATGTTAAATCAAACAATCAAAAATTACTCCGTATTTATACTTTATTAAAAAAATATGAAATCAATTCTAATCCTATTATATATATATATATATCCTTTTATATAAAATTGAGTTTTAAAAGTTACTCATCAAGGAGATTTTCCACATATCAAATCCAACGATCAAAATTTATTTGGTATATATATTTTATTAAAAAAGATAAAATCAAATTCTAATATCTATAAAGTTGTGTTTCAAAAGTTACTAATTATGGGATTGTTCCATATGCCAAATCAAAAGATATTGCGTATTTATATTTTATTAAAATAAAATAGAATCAAATCCTAATATATATAAAGTTGGGTTTCAAAAGTAACTTATCAACACGATTGTTTTATGTGTCAAATCTAGTGATAAAAAATTATTCTATGTTTCTTATTTAAAAAAATCAAATAATAATATCTATAAAGTTGATTTTTAAAAATTACTAATCAACGAATTCACGTGTCAAATTAGATTAAAAAATAATTTAGTGATGATTATTGGTTAGAGAAAATATTAAATTAAATTTTAACTTAAACAATTATCATAAAATAGAGTCAAAAAATATTTGATTTAGTGTATGTTATTTTTTATAGAATAATTGAAAATAAATTTTTAGACTAAGATATGTAAATATTAGTTTAACTTATAATTCATTTATTTATTTATTTTCTAAATCCATCTTTTGAATAAACATATATTTTTCATAAATATGATTTTAAATATCATATATATATTAAGTTTTTTTCAACAAGGGTCCATATCTAGTTTTATATGTTAAAACATAAAGTACTTTTAGTTCATGTATTATTTATTATAGGATAAAATGAATTTATCATCTGAATCAAATTGTAAATTTGAATCTCAATCGTTTATCTTTAATGTATTTTAATATTTTGATAATTAAATTTGAATATACTAAAAACTTTTCATCATAAAAAATAACTCAAAAAATATATATATATTTTTTTTATTTGTATAATATTCAGAAATAATTTAAATATTTCTACTACCAAAAGCAGATAGCCAAATTTCAAATTAATCACAGAATTTACTTTGACTCAATCGAACGTTGGTCAGAGAGTCCCATATGCCTCTAATAAACGTCGAGGACCTTATCCGGTTTGAGCCATGTGGTTCTCCTTTGAACATGCAGCCTCAAAGCAACAAAGAGGTAGCCGGTCTGAAAGAAACTATGGAAATCATGACTTCAAAACTCTATCAGACAAACAACTCAGCTCCCAAACTTAACACAACAGAATACTATTCGGAGAGTCGCATGCGTCCCAAGAAACATCGAAGACTTTACTCGGTTCGAGCCCTCAGCCTCTCCCTCTGAGCACGTAACCTTATATTAATGGAAAGGTGGCCGCTCTAAAGGCAATCATGGAAAGCATGAGTTCGAAACTCCACCAAGCAAACAACTCAACTCTCGAGCTCAACCTCATACTGGCTAAGACCCAAAACACACCATTCACACCTCGCCTGTCCAGCATACCCATACGGTTAGACACCAAATAAAATGTACTATATACAAAGGGAATCAAAGGGGAGGAACTTTCTCACGATCTTTAACATCGCCATGGGCCGAACAAGGTTCTCCATCAAAGAGCAAGACATAGGTTTCTGTCAGCTCTTCATCAAAAACCTGGTCGGAGATGCTTTAGGATAGTTTGCCAAGCTCCAACCATATTTCATCGACAACTACAATCAGCTATTCGTGGCATTCTTTAAGAATTATTCAATGTACATCCAGCACAACATCTTGAACACAAACTTGCAGGTCATGGTCTAAGGCCCAGATAAGTGTCTATGTTCCGTCATTGGAAGATTCCAAGAGACAGCCTCACGAATAATACCGGACGACAATGCGAATGAGCTCATTCACAACGCCATCTTTCACGAGTCTGCCACACCCAAAAGCAATCTGAAGCTACACTTCTCACACTTTCTTGAAGACGCGCTAGATATAATCCTCATGCATGCAGAGTTTAAAAAAGAAAGAGTCATTATCGTAAAGCGTTACACCACCCTCCAAGGGAGAATGACGCAGAGAAATGAGCCACCCCTTGTCGCGAACCCAACCAAAAGCCTCCCCAACACTTCAACAAATAATACAAGAATAAGCAGACCACTTTCTTTGTCGGCAAAGCAACTTAGGAGAAATAGAAAGCGGAGTCGCCCCCAAAGCTTTGGAACCACAAGTGGTACATGGACATATAACAGTCCAAAGATGTACCCTAGATTGATAGTAAAAAGAGGCTCGAGCACCCAACAACGAGATTTCACCACCTGAAAGCATTATTCCACTAGAAATTCTAGAAAAGAAAAGTAGTCGGTGTGGAGAATAGCTCAACCTCTGTCGCATCCCTAGTAGTCCAGCTATAGGTAGTGTCAGCGAGCCGTCTAACTCCAAAGGTTAAGCGACAAAGACAATAACAACGCTATTGTAGGAACTTCTAAGCGACCGCGTGGAGGAGATGACAAAAAATTAGTACCTATCGGAGGGCTAGTAGTCATGATCATGGGTGGTCTTGTGTCTTGCAAGGTTGTTCAAGAGCTATAAAAGGAAGGTGGAAGCTATTGACTAGCAATCCATCCTGGAGGCGACTAATGAGTATTGTTCTCACATTTTTACTAAGCTCAAACAGCCTTGCATTGACAAAGGCATAATATTGACAGAGGAAGATGTCGAGGCACTGGACCAGCCTCATAACAACCTCCTCGTGGTATACTTACAAGTAGATGACTGTGAGGTGATGCACATCTTTGTTGACACCATCAAAGCGTTAAATTCCTTACTAAGTGCAACATATATAAGCTGAAGAGAAGCTAAAAGATGTCGTACACTTGTTTCATCACCGAGCATAAACTACAAATAGCAGCAGCTATGACGTGCTCCATTTTGGCTCTAAGGACACTTACAGAACAAATGTCTTTGGACACCTAAAAATGAAGCAATTTAGCAAGTTAACATAGATTCAATGCATCCAGAACAGTGTCGACATAGAAGCCGAGATAAATAAAGATATGCACAAGTTGATAGTATGCGTCGGTTTTACAAACCTCAACAAGGCATGATCAAAGGTTAACTTTCCACTACCGCAAATTAACCATCTCATTGAAGCCACTGTCAGAAATGAGATACTTTCCTTCATGGATGTTTTCTCAAGGTATAACCATATCAAGATGAGCTACACTGATTGCAAGAAGACCGTGTTCATTACAAACTAGTGAACATATTGCTACAAAGTCATATGTTTAGTCTAATGATTATCGGAGCAACCTACCAATGCCTCGTTGACAAGATGTTTGCTGGATAACTGGGCCGTACCATGGATGTATACATCGGAAATATGCTCATCAAGTCAACCCGAGCAGTCAAACATCTCAAAGAGTATTTCAGAATTCGAACAAGGACTAGATGAAGTTGAACCTGGCAAAGTGCAACGTTGGCATGACTTCATGCAAGTTTTTTTTGGGTATTTTACTCAGCGCAGAATCAAAGCAAACCAAAGCATACCTTTGCTGTCATCGACTTGTTGTCTCTAAAGAGTGCATGAGAGGTCTAATACCTCAGTAAATGCATAGTAGCCGTAAATTGATTTATATTCTGCTCCATAGGCATGTGCTTGTCTTTCTACCAATTCCTCCACAACAACAAGCACTTACTTTGGGACAAGAAGTACAAGGAGGCCTTTGCCTAGCTCAAGAATTATTTCACCTTCTGCCCGGTCCTGTCTATACCATAAGAAGGTGATAAAGTTATCTCTACGTTGTTGTATCTGGCTTGATGGTAAAGGGCATATTGGTCTGAGAGGACATCGATAAGCAAAAACCTATCTTCTACAACATCAAGGCGCTAGATGGTGTTTAATCACAATACAATGCAACAAAAAAACTCGCCCTCACAATCATCAAAGTGGCACAAAAAGTGATACCCCTACTTCAAATCCCACTTAAGCATCGCTCATTCCAATTATCCACTGCAAATATTATTACACTGCCCAAGTTAGTCAGGTTGTCTTGCAAAATGGGTTGTCAAGATCAGCGGGTATGACATAAAGTATAAAAGAAGAACGACAAAATTCTAAGTCTTAGCCGACTTTCTTATTGAACTATTTCATGAACTCGTTTGTCCAGAGGCCACAGAAAAATTGTCAATGCATTAATAGTTCAGCCTCATAGCACCAATCCAAATTTGGTTTGCGCTTCAAATCTCCAACCAGAGAAATATAAGAGCAGTCAACGGCGTGCAATCCCAATCGGTGTCTGATCAAACTCAACGGTGTGCAATCCCAATCGGCAGCATAGATTACTCAAGCATCAAGCACAAGAAAGGCTAGTACATGGCCGTCTGCACTTATTGTATCTAGCATGATGAAACAAAAGCACCCTTGATGCCATCTACAAATGCCAAACTCAAAGATTGGCGAACTCAGATCCTTCTCTACATAGTTGATGGTGAAATACCCACTGATAGATGGGCAGCATAGCGCTTCCAAGCTCACATTGCTAGGTACCTTGATATGGATGTCAACTTCTACCGACAAACCATGAATAGCATGATACTTTACTGCATTGGCCCCGCGGAGGTGTAGTGCATCCTGCAAGATATCCACAAAAATGAGCATGTGCAAACCACTCTGGCAGTCGGTCATTAGCTCTACAAGTCAAAACACTATATTATTATTAGCCCATTCTGACGACAAACTATGATAAACATGCGACCAAAAGCAAAAATTATCAACGATATGTGCTGCTCATTCACACTCTAACCAAAAATTCACAAGCGGTACCATGTCATACCCGTTTATGCATTGGGAAATAAACAACATTGGTCTTTTCCCACCATCACAACAAAAGCACTTCCTCCTCGTCATGACGAACTACTTACCTAATTACATCAAAACCGAGTTCTACCCAAAAATCAAAGAACATGACGTCGAGAAGTTTGTCTGGAAGAATATAATTTGTCCTAGAGTGGCAACTAAGGAAAGAAGAACCAGAGAAATAAGAGAGGAATAAAAGAAGGCGAGAGAAAAATGTACCTTTGAGTTTTAGAAGATATGTAGATATGAAGGATAAAGATGACAAAAAGAGGACTTTAAGTCTGTGTCGAGGAGACCCACAAGATTTCTGACCAAACCAGTGCTAGTCAAATCTCGAACCTTCCCCATAAAGTAACCATGCCACATACACGATGCAGAAGACCCTATCATACACGCTCCATTCACATGCATCCATGTGGAATCTCACGCTTACGTGTGACCAACTAAAGCATTGAAGACCGATGAGTATCACGCCATCATTCGCACCTTGACTCTTGCTGAGGCATTTAACAACACGTGGAGTGAGATGCATGAAGTCAGAAGCATCAAAACTTCTCAAACACGCTCCATATTCCTTATCGCGTAGAATGACGAGTTAGGGGGTAACTGACGTAGGTGGGTGTGCACCCCTCCTTCAGTCCATCTGACTTCACAAAGCCTACCTCAGCGAGGCCCATCTAGCTCTACAAGGCCAACCTCGGCGTGGAGCTGTAGCAAGCTCGGCCCATGTCCACTTTGGCTAGCCTGCAGTATATTCAATGCGTTGCAGAGTAGCTCATTTACCTCATAGACTTCCAAGCCACCTAAAGAGAATTTTATGCTTTAAGAGTGTAGTTCAACTACTCGGTAGCTTAGTGAGCCAGAGCAATAGTAATCACTAGGCCACCAGCTCTCTAAGCTATTGACCTAGGCATTCATGAGTCTATTTGACACCAAGGACTTAGAGACCACGGTAGGTGACACACGTTTCATACCATGAGAGTTCGCTTTAATCATCTCACCTATTAAAAAAACCCTCAGACCGCTGAGCTGAGTGTCTTATTCTCATTTGGATAATACTCTACTCACTTGTAGTCTTTTACACGAATCTCTAAACTGATGTGTAACTTGTAATCTCTCGTAATCGTTAAAATTATTGTGCTAATTCCACTTAAAATACATATGATTGACGTACATGATTAGAGATTAAATGTACATAATTCAACTATATAATAGCATACAAAAACATCTTGATTTCTAATCAAAATTTAACGTTTTAAGATCTACGATAACCGAGACAGCTTATTTTTTCTAACAGTTTGGATCAGATCTTGGATAGTTTTATCGTGCAATTGATAGAATCTCAGAATAAGGAAGATTTGAATATCAAGAAGGGTTCTTCAGTAATTTGGTAGACATTGCAAGTACACCTACATCTAAATGTTGTCGTATACGTGTTGAGTGAACGTAGAGACTGGAGAGGTTCGAGAGAGGCAAATATTAAAATGTTTTGGCACAATAATAAAAGTGGGGTTTTATTGATCGGCATAACTATGATAGGTCATGTGCTCCTTTAATAATTTATCATTATCAGTTTTTTATTTTAAATGAAATACTAGGAAATAATCATGTGGTATTATTATGTTTAACCCAATTTTGCCGAGTAACTCAAAACCTCAATTATAAGGTTTTCGTATTGTACTTTTTTCACCTAACGTTACTCTATTTTTCCAAAAATAAATATTACTATATTTCACTGTAAAACGAAAGTGCAACATTGACATAATATTATATATATATATGTACTGTTTGAATAGGATTTATCGCAAAGTGTTCTAAATTAATCTTTGATTAAAGTAGAAGGAATATGGGTGTAGATTCTTGGTCTGATTCGGAGAGAAGTAAAGAGATTGCTCAAATCAGAGGAGATCGGGTTAAGTTCTTATTAAACTTCAAAGAACTAAAAAGCGGATCTTTTTCTCAAGGACTTATGCCCTCATTTATAGATCATAGAGGCGGTTACCGTTCTTTGAAAATAGAAAAAATTACATTTGTTTATATTTGAAGATAAATGGAAAGATTCTTGCTAGATATTAAGAAGTTTTCCTTATCCGAATCAAGAAAATTTCATTTTCTCTTTGACGATTAGTTGCAACTCTTCTCGTTCTGTGATCAGCCGAATAGGGATCTTTTCGAGTTGTCAACTGAGAGCCGAAATGACTCTTTAGCCGAGTTTACGGCTTAATGGTTTCCCGATTATCGATTGTTCTCGTGGACCAAAGTAGGATCTCAGATCAACCTCCAACAATTGTCTCCCCCAGATGTTTAATTTATGAGTTGGTAAATTACCTGCTTCTTGAATTTTTGGTCCACGTGTCTGACATTGATTGGACAGTTATGACTGTTTAACAGACAAGTAGTAGGTCATCATTGGGCGATGATTCAGTTTCCGGTCAAACCCCTATAAATACTCCCTTTTGTTTCTTCATTTTTACCTCCATTCGAGTTGCGAAGGTAACTTATCTCTCTACATCCTTTCTCTCTTTTCTTGTGCCGAGACGTATTTACTTCTTTTAAGTTATTTTTTCTTAAGTTTGTTCCGTCGAAATAGGAAGGAATCCAAGAGTTCTCGGACTATTACCTCTTCGTCATCTGGAGGGATTGATAGCACGAAAGCTGATTTCCTCGCTAAGGGAAGCAATGATGAGCAGGACTCAGTAGTTTCTGGTGAAGATATTATTATCCTGGTGAGAGGCGATAACTCGGGAGCCTCTCCTTGTACTGTCTCTATCTCTTCTCTACCGCCTAATCAATAGAGAGCTTCCGAGAGAAGGCATAACTCTCTTGAGGTCTGTCCTTCGGTAATTACTCAGGTGAAACTGGACACAGTTTTTGAATTTTGTCCAGGAATGAAGGATGTTGACATGCACATTCCCGAGCTTGATGAGAGACCATGGACTCTTCTGGATGGCTTTGTTACTGCTTATGACTGGTGGTTCACAAAGGCAAAGATGCGACTTCCTATTCTGAATCTTTTTTCCGAGTACTGTCATGCTTGGCATATTGCAATGTGCCAACTCGGGGTTTCTGGGATAATGAATATCCTAGGCACGTTGATTCTTGGAGCCGAGTCGGGGGTTCGAATTCATAGATGATTCTACAAGGACATCTCGATTGTTTGTTAGTCTAACCCTCCTAAAGGGACTTTCTTTGTCAAGGCAGCATCAGGGTTTCGATTCTTGGTTGGTGTTCCTTCCAAGATATGAATTGGAAAAATCACTATTTCTTTGTTCGTTTTGATGCGCGCTTCATCGCTAACGTTGGTGTGAATTTTAGAATTGCTTGGAAGAAGAAACCTAGTAGATTCCAGGTGTCTCGGTACTTTTCCTTCTTGCTTTTTCAACTCATATACTTACTGTTTTCACATATTTTTGCAATGCTATACTCTTCTAATCGCTCCCGAGTTCCCAACCACAACGAAATAGTAGATCAGCATCGCGGGTTTCCTCAATTGCATTGGAAGAGATTACCAGTCAGCTTGCCCGAGAGAGTGTCTTTTCGTTATTTGACTAGTAGTTTTTGATTCTGTTAAACAAGGATGTCCTTCAGAGTCTCATCGTTGTCTTTTCTTTTTCTTTTTGCTGGAACTATTCAAACCAAAATAGGCGTTGAAGATTTTGAGATACCCTGTATCATGAACAGGCTTGACGCTATATTTGACAAGATGGCTCCTGGTTCTACCAAGACCGGGTCACTTTTTGAGGGGAATCCCATTCCCTATTCAAGCGATGTCACAGGAGCTCCTTGCCCCTGAGTTACTGAAACTTCTGGGACCGAGTTGGGAGGTCTAGTTGGTATTCCTTTGGCTTCTACGGCCGAGCTTACTTTACCGACTTCTAATACTGAAGCTGTTCTTCTGGCATCTGCTGCCAAGATTGTCTCAGAGGAGATGATTGTTGAGGGTTCTAAGGGTTCCCCATCTTCTAAGCAGAAGAAGAAAACTAAAACCCTTGTCAAAATGAGGGACGTTCCTGTTGTCAGAACTACCTCTCTCGCTCGAGCCTCTGATTCCACGGAGAAAAAGTCCAAGAAGAAGAAGACATTGCCTGATCTCGCCAAATCAAGTAAACTTATCAAGCTTTCTTTTGCTAGACATATAAGTGACAATGTTATTAGACATTGTACAATGATGTCAGGTCATGCTGACGCTCTCGATACCACGATGAGAGTAGCGTCCAAGCGCAAGGAGCCTACTTCCCTGTTGGAGGTTCCTTCAAGCAAAAAGATCAGAGCTGCTAGCGAATTCAGCTCTGATTATAGTTTTAAGGAGTCGGCATCGATTATGGACTGCGGACTAGAAAGCACTAAGTTGATGCACTTTCTTAGGAACAATGTTGAGCTCTTCCCTTTTCCAGCCAATATGTTTAATCGGTAGGAGTACGTAGGAATAGCTAAGGCACTGCACGGTTAGCTTTTCGCCAACTTTGTCGTTCATTCAATTGGTATTTTTCGCTTTCTTTCTGATGTTGTCGCCCATTTCAGTTTGTTGCCCCTCTTAACAACGTTCTCTTTAACCGAGAGAAGTCTTTAGCGGTTGAGGCCGAGAATTCCCAGAGGGCGATAGAGATTGCTAATATATCGAGTTAATTGCATCTTAAGGTGGTTAAGGCCAAGTTTTCTCTAGAAAAGACTCCAGTTGAACTTGCTACGACTAGCACTGAGTTACCTGCAGAGCGAGAGAAGTCTCTCAAGAATGATGAAGAGATCTTAGCTCTCAAGATTGATTTGAAATTTGCCCTAGAAAGTTAGTGCCTTTCTCTAGAAGCGGCTGAAAAAGCTAACTCCGCCATCTCATCCTTGTAACTTGAATTGGACGCTGTTAAAGGTAAGTTCCACTTTGATTTCTCGTCGTCTGCTTGTTTCAAAGGGCAATGGTTAACATAATTATGACAGATTGCTTGTTCGTTTGTTTTGAGAGGATCTCGGCCAAGTTTGAAGCTCTCAGTACCAATCTCGAGCCTCATCTCACATATGCTCAGTGGCTTGGGTATGATCAACTGCTCCAGACCCTTCTCAAAAAGAAGGTGCCTATTGAAACCACCTTTATCAAGGTCAGAGGACTCCTAGATGCCAAGAAGATCATTGACGAGGAAGTCTTTGTGAAATTGCTTCCTTATGAGTTAATTGTCCCTTCCTTGGACATTGGGGAGTCTTCCAAGTTAGGCAAAGCTGTCGTAGCTCTAAGGAATGCTCTAGCATTTTGTGCTGAAACGAATGAGGTTGCTGCCCCTGAGACAAGAGGCAGTCGAAAGGTTAGTATACGAGATTTTGAACTTGTTTCGGTCCCAGCTCTTGGTTTCAAGCAATATGGCTTAAATGTTGATATTGTTTTGCCAAAGGTTGCTGATGCGGGATTTGGACTTGGTGATGGGAAGTGTGCGGAAGGTGAAGGGGTCCAGACTGAAGACTAACTCCTTGCTCTTTCCTCTTCTCTTTTTTTGATGTTTATCCATATTTGTTGGGATATTTGTAAAGACTCTTTTTATGTATAACATGCATTATATTTTATTTATTGTTTTTGTTGAACTTGTCTCTTAATGAATTTCACAAAAACAAAATCTTAGGACTAGGGTTAAGAGTGTGAGAATTAGATTCTTGTCTTTGAGAGAACTTGGTCTCAACTTAGGAGGGGTTTTAGACTTGGCCCTATTATTAACGAGAACTCTGTCTCGGCGAGGTTTTAATGACTCGGCTGAGATTGAATGAAACTTTAGACTCGGCCAGATTTGTGACTCAGTTTAAAATTGTACGAGGTTTAAATACTTGGCTATAGCGAGCAAGATTTTCGGACCCATCGAGATTTCAAGACTCGGCTTAAAAGGTATGCGAATTTGACTTGACTCGGTGAGATTTAGACTCGGCATTAAATCGTGCGATAGTTTTAAGACTCGGCTATTGTGAGCGGGATTTTGAGACTTTGTGAGATTTCAAGACTCGGCTTAGATAGTAGGATCTCGGCCACTGATTGAGATTTGAAGAGTCAAAAATTTCTTGTGAAGTTTGCTTGGCGAGTTTTGAAGACATGGATCTTAGATGTGCGAGATTTTAAGACTCAGCTTAGTTTAGTAAAAAGTTTTTCGAGTTTTACTCGGCAGGATTTTAAGACTCAGCTTTTGTCAAAGTTAGAACTTATAGTAACAAGTTGATGTTGACGAGTAACTCGGGTCTATTTAGGAACCCCAAATATTGTTTGTAAATATCCATCTATATTTCTCCTTTTTTTTTACTGTCGAGTTGGCAACTTATAAGAATTTTATATAGTTATAGCTGTATCCAAAGGCTGCCTACGTACCCTAATAGGATCAAGCAAAAACATTGTTTTCATTACACGAGTAAGCGATTAAATGGGCATCAGACGATGCTTAGCAGACGTCGAGTCTGTGTTACTTCAGTAATAGTATCGTTTTAAGTTGATGGAACTCTGGGTTTGTGGAACCATCTCTCCTTCCATCGTTGCGATCTTGTACACGCCTGGTTTCACGACTTTTCAAACTATATGGGATCCTTCCCTATTAGCACCAAGTTTTCTAGCGTTTAACCCGGCTGTATTTTTGAACACTTTATGCAACACAAGATCTCCTTCAACAAAGTGTCGCCCTCATATTTTCCTATTGTAATACTTCATGGCTTGTTGCTGATAGTTTTTCACGCAGATGAGAGCATCATCTCATTGTTCTTTCAAGTTGTCGATACTAGTTTCCATAGCTTGGTCGTTTGACTCATCATTACTTGGAGAATGGATTCTGCACAAAGTCGATATGGTGGCTTCTGCGGGGGCAAGCGCATCCATTCCATGAGATAAAGAGAAGATAGTATGGCCAGTTGATCATCTCGGCATAGTGTGATGTGACCAAAGTACTCCATCCAACTCGTCTGCCCAACAGCCTTTCTTCTCTTCGAGTTGTTTCATAATTATAACCAGGATGTGCTTGTTCGTCAACTATGTTTACCCACTGCCTTGTGGTTAAGTGTAGAACAACTAATTTGGATATTCCGAATATCACAGAAGTAATGAACTTTGCCGAGATAATTTGGGAACTATTATCTATAATGATTTTGTATGGTAAACCGTGTTGGCAAATGATGTTCGTTCAAATAAACTTGACTACGTCTTTATCCTTTATTTGAGAATATGCTTCAACTTTGAACTATTTATAAAAGTAGTCGGTCATAACTAGCATGAATCTCTTTTTCCGAGATGATAGTAGAGGCCCTACTATGTCCAATCCCCAACACATGAATGGGTAAGGTATGATTGTCAAGGTCAGCTCTTCAGTCAAAGCGGTGTGTTATGTGTCTGTAATGCTGACACTTATCACACTTAGCCGCATAATTTTGATAATCTTTAGCCATAGTTGACCAATAGTATCCAAGAGTGCGGATCTTGTGCACATTGGATCACCCACCATTGTGATTCCCTCCAGCTCCTTCGTGCATTTTTGTATCACTTTTCTCGTCTCATTGCCATGGATACAGTAAGCAGTGTTTTGTTTGAACTTTGACGATAAATTTTGCCATCAATTTGTGCATAAAAAGCACACTTGGTTTTGAGCCTTCGAGCTATCCATCAATCTTCTGGACCTTCTCCATCGAGTATATACGCGAGTATCTTGTCTCTCTAGTTGATTGTCCTTTCACTTGTTGAGGGAGATCAACCATCACTATATTGGGATCTTCACCCGAGTCTGTAATTGCCAATATGATGACAAAGTCTCCTCTGAGAAGTTGGATACTTGGCTGGTTAATGCTATTGACTCGTCTTTAAACAGGATCCATAGTTGAAGCCAAGGCCGCCAATGCGTCAGCCAAAGTGTTTTCCTTTCGGGAAATCTTGATGACCATGATCTTTAAGTCCCTTGATAACTTCTTCACGACCTTCAAGTATGCTTCCATCCGGTCGTTCTTCGTGTCATAGCCCCCGTTAACTTGATTGACGACTAAGTGAGAGTCACAATAGCATTCGACTTGGGAAGCACTAACTTCTTTTGCAAGTCAAATTTCAGCAATTAACACTTTGTACTCGGCCTTCTTGTTGTTTGAGGATGGGAAAGCCATTTGGAACGATTGTTCCAGTACTTTGCCTGTCAGAGTTTCCAGTCAAATTCCAACTCCAGATCCATGTTGTGAACTTGAGGAGACTCGTCTTTTTCTAATGGCTCCAATTCAGGGGATCGTTCAATCATAAAATCCACCAGAACTTGCGACTCGGAGCTAGTTCTCCCTTTGAACTCAACGTCATACTCACTCTATTGCCCATTTGATTAATCTTCCTGACTGATTTGGGCTGTGTAGGATTATCTGTAGCGGATGGTTAGTAAGCACAATAACCGTGTGAGACAGAAAATATGGTCGCAACTTCCTTGTTGAAGTCACAACTGCCAAAGTGAGTTTCTCTGTCATCAAATAATGGGATTCAGCTCCATCAAGAGACTTGTTTATGTAGAAGATCGGATACTGAACTCCTCTATCTTCTCGTACGAGTACAGTGCTCATTGTCGATGACAACACCGCGATGTATAAGTAAAGCGGTTCTCCGTCTTCAGGCTTTGAAAGAACCAATGGATTTTACAAATATTCTTTTAACTCAGAAAAGGTGCTTTCACATTTTTTGTCCTATTTGAATTTTTTATTTCCTTGCAATAGTTGATAAAAAGGGAGAAATTTGTCTGTTGATAGTGAGATGAAATATTTTAGCGTAGCAATTCATCCTGTCAGTTTTTGGACATCTCGTTTGTTTCTTTGTGATGGTAATTCCAGAACTGCCTTCACCTACTTTGGATTTTCTTCGATCCCCTTTTGGGTAATGATTTATCCTAGAAATTCTCCTAAAGTTACCTGAACGTGTACTTAGCCGGATTTAGTTTCATCTGATACTCGTTTAGTATCTTAAAGCAAAGAGCCAGTGATCGACGTGATCATCGGCTTTCAAGGACTTAACCAGCATGTCGATGATGTAAACCTCTGACCGAGTTGTTCCACGAATATTTTGTTAACGAGCCGCTAATATGCCAAAAAGCATGACCTTGTAACAATGTGTTCTTTGTTCCGTTATGAACAAGGTTTTCTCCATATTGTCTCGGTGTATTCTGATTTGGTTGTAGCCCGAGAAGGCATCTATGAATGAGAGCAGTTCATTCCCTGCTGTTTCTTCTACAACCTGATCAATACTTGGTAAGGGAAAGCTATCTTTTGGATATGCTTTGTTTAGATCGGTGAAGTCTACGCAGACTCACCACTTGCCATTCTTCTTCGGTAATACAACCGGGTTGGGTAACCATTCGGGATATTGTACTTCGACAATAGACTATATATCGGTAAGCTTCTTAACTTCTTCAATCTTGGCTTTCATCCTTTCAAGCCCTAACTTTCGCCTTTCCAGCTTTATCGGCTTATAAGTCAGGTCGATGTTCAATCTATGACTCGCTATTCTTGGATCAATCCCAGGCACGTCCTTTACTATCCATACAAACGTTGTCACCTTTTGTTCGAGAAGTTTGATTAACCTTTCTCGAATCAGCTTGTCTTAGTTGACTCCAATACTGATGCACTTCGCGGAGTCAGCTAAGTCAATGTTGATGAGTTCAACTGTTAACTAATATGGCTTCTTGGGAGCAGTAGACTCTGAAGTGGCTTTGCTGTTAACCAATGTTTTTATCATGCAGGATTGGTTTTATAGCTTCTCGGAACAGGAGGCTCTGAAGTGGCTCTGCTGTGAACCCATGTTTTTATCATGCGACGAAACATGTTCTTGACATCTTTTGATCGCCTCGTAACGTATAAGTATGTTTATCAGTCAGGATCTTTACGCATTGATGGTAGTTTAATGGGACCGTCTTCATCATGTGGATCCAATGTGTTCCCAATATCATGTTGTAAATCGGTGGTTTGTCGACCACCAACAACTTGATCCACTTCGTGATTTCGGCTGCCTGAATTGAAGGCTTAAATGTTTATATGGCATGTATAGAACTTCCATCGAACACAGTTAGGGTTCTATCAACCGGCTTGGTTCTGAGATCCGAAAGTCCCATCCGATCCAGAGTCTGTTAAAAGATCAAATCGACTGAGTTGCCAGTGTCGATAAGTATCTGAGAGACGTTGCAATCGACAACTTGGAGTTTGATGAATAGTGGGTTGTTGTGCGAAAGCTTACTCCTTCAAGGTCTTCTCAGGAGAACGATACCTCCAAGTTGACCGTCGTGAATCTCTCTAATATAGACGAGTTCTTAAGGCTGACTGCAGCTACTGCCTTCCGCTTGTACTTTTTGAAGGACCGTATAGTGTCATCACAAGATTGGAGGCCTCTCATGATGGCAACTACATTTACCCTTGGATCGTTCTGCTCAGTAGCCTCGGGTCTATTTTCGCATGCTTGACTCCATTGTTAGCGGTTTTTTTTTTGGTAGCTGACTTGCTTGCCGCTTCTTGTAACTCGGCTTCATTTCGCTGTAGTCGAAACTACTGAGTTTCCTCCTTGGAGACACTTAACTCGCCTTTGTTGTATTTTTCATCGAGTAGTTCCTGGAGGTATCAACATTTCGAGGTCGAATGACTGCCCATTCATGGAAAAGGCGCTGTATTCTCCTCGGTTATAGGTGTTGTTCTAGGGTTCTTCCTAACCGGATCATTTGTATCTCTGTCTTGGAATGCTGTTACTGAGTTAGCTCTTCCCCGGTTGTTGTGCTGTCTTGGCTCCTGATACTCCTCTTTCGGCTCTTTTACTCTAGATTCGCATTGAGCCTTTAGAGTTTTTACGAGGATTTATTTTTCTTCGATGTACTTAGCATGCCTTGCTTCTCTCCAAAAGGTGTCTGATACTGTGGTTGGTCGGTTCATGAAGAGGTCTCGTCGGAGATCTTCATCACTGACCATCCCGGTTCTCAATGCCTCAATGGCAATGTTATCGCTGACTTTGGCCTTGGTCATTATCCTTTGGAAGCACCCGAGGTACCACTTCAAACTCTCATCAACTTCTTGCCTCAAAGACCGTATCTCGGCCATAGAAGTGTCCTGGTTGACGTATATAGCGTACTGTTTCATGAACAGCTTGGCTAGTTGTTTAAAGCCTTCAATCCACCTTGTGGGCAGCTTTGAGAACCACACCAGCGCGTCTCCAGTTAATTTTTCGACGAAGAATTGACAATACGCCGCGTCTTCTTGGTCCGGGTGCTGGTTTGTACCTCCCATCATGACATTGAATACACTCATGAACTCCAGTAGATCTATAGTTTTGTCGTATAAGGGGCAACATAGTCTCGATCCTTGGTTCACCAAGATTTGTCTCATTCTTGGAGAGAACAGATACTTTTGAGCTTGGGCTAGAATCTGTCCAATCTTTGGCGCCGAGCTTGTCGCCTGATTGAATTATGATATCATCTCTTCTACCATCCTGAAGATGGTCGCAGTGTCCAATTTATCCGTAATCGGCTGTGCCGGAATGAGTCGAGTTGAAATCTGGCTTAGTTCTATAGTTTGGTGCACCTGCGGGCTTGAAGTATGATTGCTCAGATTCCTCTGTACGCTAGCAAGTACGCCGTTGCTCTGCCAGTTGTTTTGCATGGGCTGCAAGTTGTCACAGCCAACCTTGTCTCTGGCTTTGAGACACTTAAACCGCTTGGTGTTTCTCTTGTCTAGTGCTTCCTGCATTGCTAGCAGGTTTTGTATCATCACCTCAAGTGAGGGCGGCTCTATTGGTGGTCCTAGAAGCTCGATAGCCTCCCAATTTGGCTCAAGGCGATTCTCCTGAATCTGAACAGAGTTCAGAAGCAATCCCTAAGCCAGATTTGTATGTTCCTGAGTTGGAACAGGAGTTGTTCTTTCCGGAGAACATAGGATAGCACAGTTCCCCGATATTCTTATTTTTCCTCGAACTCTTTGTTCTCTTAGGTTAAGAAATACGGCGAAGTCTTCCCCACAGACAATGCCAATTTTTCGAGCAGGATTTAGCACAAAGTGTTTTAAATCAAGATCTGATTAAAGTAGAGGGAAGATGGGTGCGGATTCTTAGTCTAATTCGGAGAGAAATAAAGAGATTGCTCCAATAAATAGAAATCAGGTTGAGTTCTTATTATTAAACTCCAAAGTGCTAAAAAGCATATCATTTTCTCAAGGATTTCCACCCCTATTTATAGATCATAGAGGCGGTTACCACTCTTTAAAAATGGGAAATATTACATTTGCTTAGATCTGTAGATAAATTGAAAGATTCTTGCTCGATCTTCAAAAGTTTTCCTTATCCGAATTAAGAAAAGTTCATTTTCTCTTTGACGACAACTTGCAACTCTTTTTGTTCCATGATCAGTCAAATAGGGATCTTTTCGATCTATCAACCAAGAGCCGAAATGACTCTTTAGCTGAGTTCATGACTTAATAAATTTTTTCCGGTTATCGATTGTTCTCGTGGATTGAAGTAGGATCTCAGATCCACCTCCAACATCTCGGAACTCGCAGCATTAATTTTTTCAACAATTGTATTGACAAAATTAGCTAAACTCCACATCTCAAATTTCTTTTCACTTCTGGTGGTATTCGATAGAAATTAAACCACTGATATCTGAAAGATTTGTAAATAAAATAGTACCAATAGTTTACATATTCTTGACGACAGTTAACATCAATAAAACTCCACTTTTGATGCTGTCACTTTGTACTTATGCAATACAACGATCTTTAAATAACATGTGTAATAAATTTCTTTTAATGGTTTTTTTTTTGTTTTAGAAATATAATAACTAATACTCACCGACTAAAATTAAGTTTGATTGCAATTTGAATAATTGTAATCAAAACTGATCTAAAAATAATATTAGTTCAGTTAGGTACGTTTACTTTTTACCAAAATTAACTAAATACTCGTAAAAAAGATGTCTACTTGAATCCAAAGTAAGCAAAATATTTTTAATATTATAGTTTGGTTCTTCTTCGTTTCTCGCTTAAAAACCAATAACAAATTTTAAAACCAAAATTAGGTAAATATTCAAACCAAATAAACGTTATTGCATTAAATAAAAATTAGCCGCAGTTAGGGTTGCAATTTGACAAACAAAATGCACAATATAATATTGTTGACATCGACATAAATTCATAATTAACAAAATCAGTTACATTAAAAAATAGATCTACAGTCTATTTCTACTTCAAAGTTTTGATATAACAATAGATCAATATATACTTAGAACCTCTATCTAATTTCATCTAAAGTATACATGCAAAACCTAATTGTACCAAAAATTATACAATGTCTATCGAATACCACACATAGTATACAAAATATATCTTATTGCACAAATTGCTGGATAATTATGGTTTTGTTGTAAACCAATAATTGGTTACGATCTTAGACCATTGATTAGCCGAACCTAAACCCGTTTAAATCTCAAATAGACAATCGAATCTTAGGGAATTAGAAAAAACGTTGTCTATTTGAGATTTGGTCGGGTTTAAAATTAGTTTAGGTTCGATTAATTAATTATTTAAGATTGTAGCCAATTTTTGGTTTACAACAAAACCATAATTATCCAGCATTTTGTGCAATATGATAGATTTTGAACAGTATGTGTGGAATTCGATAGTTCTTGTTTAATTTTGGGTGCAATTAGGCTTTGCATGTATTGTTTGAATGGAATTAGATAAAAATTCTAAATATAGGTTGATATCAAAATTTTTGGGTGGAAATAAACCGTCGAGCTTTGAAAAGCTGACTAACTAGATTTACCCAGGTACCGCCTGATCATGTCCCTTCCATACCAAGTACAATTCCTTTTGTCCTAAACTTCCCTGACCTTGCATATATAGGCGAAAAGATTTTATCTAGAGAAGGATGCGGTAGGGGCACTTGAGATTTTATGATTCCTTTCTTGAGGCAGCTACTCTGTGTTTGTAGCCCTACTTTTCTTTTTATTCCGCATTCTTTTCTATTCTTTTTACAGCACTTTTTTTCCTTTCCAGCACACCGATGCTGTTCTTATCTTTTCTTTGTTCAACCTCTCTATCACTCAATATCCACTGCTGCAGCTCTCTATCTGGGCAACTTCTTTCTTCCTTGTACTTTAGACGTTTAAAGTTCATGTGAGGATCTTCGAGTTTGCTACTCTATGCTGCTTCTACTTTTAAGTAAACACGAACATCCGGCATTGTAAGCCGCCAATAGGGAGCCCCCGCCCGTGTGAGTCGTTGCGAGCAGCTAATCTTCCTCGAAGCCAGAAAGAGGCAGTCGCAAAAAGACCGCTTGCTTGATTTCATTATTATTCTAAATAATCTAATTGGGAAGCAGATAGAGCAAAGGCCACTCCTTGCGTCCGCGAATAGTAGAGATCCATAGGGGCTTATAAGCACCAGTGGAAGCATATCCAGAAGCCGATACTAACAACAGTAGAGAAAGCCCCTTGCTAATTTATTATTATAAGGGTTAGAATTGTTGAATTTATATAAGTTTTGATTTGAAAACCTATATATTTGACCAAACATAAAATTTAATGTCGGAAAACTGTCGATTAACATAGTACTTACCAAAAGTCATCGATTAAATATTGATCTCCGATTGTGGTTGATTAAATATTCAATTAACTGAGGACTTTTGAAAAAATACCAAACTTTGTGTTAACTCAGCCAGTTGAACATTCCATTAATTTCAAATCAAAAATTTCTAAATCGATTTTAGAACTTCAGTTCTATTTTTATCTTCCTTCTAAAGAACCCATACACTTGATTTCATTTTTTATTTCAAGAATGAGCAAAAATCTTGTATGACACGATCCTAATGAATATTAGGATGGCCCAGACACACGTTCAAGCAGTAAAAGGACGAACCCGGTGGTGCGACTTTTGAACTAGCAACCAAAAGTGAATCCGCCGGCTAGAAGTTGAAGCGGTGCAACTCTTGGTGATTGAACTTGGTTTCCTGGTGGAGTATTGGAGTCGTGGAGCCAAGCAAAGGCGACTCTTGACCCAATGAAGATGAAAGGTTGGAAAACATTTCCCAGAAAGTGCATCTTTTTTTTTTCATCGACGCAAGGAGAAGGTGCCCTCAAGAACGATTGAATAGAGAACGGATCGGGCTGAACTACCAAGAGAGATGGAAGTCTCTTAGTCTCAAACCTTGCTAATAATCTGGATATGACACACCAAAGAACTAGTAAGCTGGAGGAGAATCCTCAATGATCAAACCGGAAAAAGTACTTAGGTGTAAAAGTTTTGATGAAGATTACATTAGGGTTCTTTTGATTATATAGCCACGGAAAATGGGCTGCTTCTTAAAAGGCCGTAACATACTTGGCCAATAAAAGACATAAAACAAATAAAAACATAAAAGAATCCCACTTATCCAGTTAGCCAATTTATTCTTCCCTTTACCAGTTTTATAAAGCATTTATAAAGCATGTTTTCAATGGGGTTGTAGTGTAAATTGTGTGTTAAAAAACCTCGTTAAAACCCTTGTGATAGAATACCCAAGGGGACAAAACTAGCAACAAGGAAAAGAGTGTAAGAACACACACCTCCCATTGACCCTTAGTTGACTTGAATCACAACCAATGTGGTCGGATAAGCTATAATACTAAGGTTGCTTGAGGCTTGAAGTAGCATTGTGCAAATAGCCTGCTCAAGTAACTTATCTTTAGCTTGAGTAATAGGTCCATTGAGCAGCTCCAATGCTTGTTGTGCTTCCTCTGGTTCAAGCTCCAAGTTTTCTTCTTTCTCTATTTCTTGTTCTGGTTCATGTTGTTGCTCCATTATCACATCATTGTATGCCTAGCTTGATCCAAAAGTACTCGTTCTCATGTGATCCTAGGCCTTTGGTTAAGATGTCTGCCAGCTGGGACTTAGTGTTAACATGATGCATGCGAATGTTTTTACTTAAGACCTCATCACGTACGAAATTACAGTCCAATTTGACGTGTTTTGTGCGTTCATGGAACACATGATTGGTAGCAATGTGAATTGCCGCCTTACTGTCACAATGTACATCCATGGGTTGTGTGTGTTTGATTCCAAGGCCTTTAAGTATACGTTTAAGCCAGATAAGTTGTTGTGTTAAGAAGACCATTGAGTGATATTCCGCTTCCGCAGAGGACTTGCTTAATGTGCGTTGTTTCTTTGTTTTCCATGATATTGGAGAGCTTTCTAATTGTATGAAGTACTCACTGACATAGTGCCTTGAAATGGGACAGCTAGCCTAGTCACTGTAACAACAGCCGATTAACTGAAAAGGTTCATCATATCGAAGTAATATACCTAGGCCTAGATTGTGTTTGAGATAAAAGTATTTGTCTAGTGATCTTGGCATGGTTGTTTCATGAATTATGATAATACATGGACACAGTAGGCAAGGTCAAGGTGAGTTACCAAAAGATAGATTAGTCTGCCTACGAGTCTGCGATAAAATTCATGATCTTCTACCATAGCATATTGTGATAGATCTAATCAATGGTTTTGTTCTAGTGGGAATGCAACAGGCCGAGAACCTAACAGTCAAGAATTAGATATTAGATAGATCTAGTGTGTACTTCCTCTGACAGAGACACATACCTATTGAGTTTCTTGCTACCTTGATACCCATAAAATTCTTTAGAGGGCCTAAATCTTTCATGTGGAAGCAGTTAGACAAGTAGTGCTTGAACTCATCTATTACAAGGAGAGTATTTTCAACAATGATGAGATCATCAACATATATCAAGACATTGATCTATTTCTCATCTCAATCAAATGTAAACAGAGAGTAATCTGACAAGTTCTGTACAAATCCATATTGTTTCAAGGATGTTGTGAGCTTCAAAAACCAACATTTGGGTGACTACTTCAAGCCATATATCGATTTACAAAGTTTACATACCTTGTTTGGACCATCTGCTTACAACCATGGTGGTAAACGCATATAAAATTCTTATTTTGAATCGTCATGGAGAAAAGCGTTGTGGACATCCATCTGATCGGTTTCCTAGTTTCGTTTAACAGTTGTGTCTAGGAAGAGTGTAACCGTACCCATCTTTGCAACTATAGCAAATATTTCTCCATATTCCACACATTTGATTTGCTTGTTACCCAATTCTACCAATCGAGCTTTGTGTCTTCCCAATGTACCATCTGACTGAAATTTTAATTGATAGACCCATTTGTAGCCTATTGATTTCTTGCCTTTGGGAAGATCTTTAACAACCCAGCAGTAGTTCGATGTTAAGCATCAATTTCCCATTCATAGTGTTTCGCTAATGTTCAACCTCCATTGCTTGTTTGAATGTTTTTGGTTCAACTGCAGATGTAATCGCTGCTACGTATGCTTGGTGTTGAACAGAGAAGCATTCATTGGTAACGTAATCCAAAATTAGGTAAGTCAATTTCGATGTATTGGTTTCTTGATCCTTTTGATGCGCTGTTTCGACAACGTAATTTTTCAGAGTCACTAACAGAATATATCGGTGATGTCCAATTGTTCTGTTGGAGGTTCTTTTTGTTTCGGTGCCGACAACGTTTTGTGAACTTCAACAAGTTGCAGTGGTTCGCTAATTTCAGGTGGTTTTGTTGTTGACGAGGTGTCATCATGTGGTAAAAGAGAAGAAGTGTCTAACAGAACTTCAGACCCATTTGTATTTGGACTTGTACATGGCCCAACGTTTGTATTATTTAGTGCTTGAGTTGTTTGAGCTTGTTGTGGTCCCAAATTGTCTTCTTCTTCGCCCAACAGATAAGGATCTATAATATGGGCTAAGCAATTTTTCTCTGCTTTCTGGATTCACTAAAGATAACATCTCATGAGGTGAATAATTTTTTTTTCTCAAAATCATAAAGGCGTCAACCCTTTTTACCATATGGATATCCCAAAAATATGCAAAGATTTCTTTTTGGTGCGAATTTTTCACCACCATGGCTCTGATCATGTGTGTAACAGTGGCTTCCAAACACGCGGAGGTGAATGTACTATGGCTTCTCTTAATAGAGTAGTTGGTAGGGTGTTTCACCATCGATAGTCGAGCTCACTGTTTGATTTATTAGATAGCAAGCGGTGAGTACACATTCTTCCTAAGACTTGATTTGGAGATTTGCTCAAAATCTTAAATCTCTAGTGACATTCAGAATGTGTCAGTGATTCCGCTATGCCCTCCCATTCAGTTGTGGTGTTTCGACACAAGAGGTTTGGTGTATTATCCCTTTTTGTTGGAAAAAGCTAGTAAGACATATTAATTTACTACCATTGTCACTGCGACCGTCTGTACTTGAGTTTTAAATTGTTGATTGACCATGACGATGAAGCTTTTGAAGTAAATTGGCGCTTTTATTTTATCTTTTAGCAGATACACCCACACTCCACATGAGTAATCATCAATAATTTTCAAGAAGAATCGTTATCCAGAGTGTGTTGGCATTCGACAGACCCCATAAGTTGTAGTGTATCATCTAAAAAAATTCTTTTTATTTATGTTTGCTAATAGGAAACAAAGTCTTTGTTGTTTTGCCCTGAGATGTACATCACAAGCTTTATTCAAAACATGGAAATAATCAACTGAAAGAAGACTCATGACTCTAGAAGAAGCATGACCCATTCGGTTGTTTCACAAGTTGTACTTGGTATTGTTCTTCATCACTGCAGAACCAGCCTGCTCAATGCCATTATGGTGAAAAGTTCCTCCCACACGTTTACCCATTCTAATCACCATCTTCGTAGAACGGTCCTGAACAAGAAGGAAGTGGTCAGCCATTTGAATTACACACAGACTTTCATCCATCATTTGTGTAAGAGAGATCAAATCAGTCTGAAATTCTTCAACATAAAAAATAGATTATAGGGTTAGATTTGGACCTAAGCGGACTGATCCTTCTTTTCATGAAACACGTTCTCTACCATCAGCCAACAGAACAAGAACTGGTGGTATATCTCTAATATCATATAGAATATCAAATCTACCGGTTAATTGATGTGATGCACATGTGTCCATTATCCAATTCGGTAATGAAGAAGTACTTAGAATTATTCTGGTTCAACCTTTTTATCAGCGTTAAGAAGACTCACAATTTCCTTCCATTGTGCATCAGAGATACCAACTACAGCCTCACAATCTTTGTCTGTGACAAGATGGTTCGCTTGTTCTGTTTGTGTAGGTTCACTGAGGTGAACAACATTGGCATAAGTGGTGTTTCCTCTGCCACCTCTACCACATCTTCTGGTCGTCTGCGAGGTCTGTCTTCCCACCATTCCGGGTAACCAACAACACCATAACAAACATCAGTTGTGTGTCGTGATCGGTTGCAGTATGTGTAGATTAGAGTTTTATCGATAGTGTGAGGTCTGGATTTTGCTGCAAATGCTTTCACATCCTTTAGTTTCTCTAGTGCTCCGCCTCCACTGCGAATCATGTCTGCATCCTGCCATACCATGTTGTATGTTTCTTAAAGAGAGGAAAGTAGAACACAAGACATTAGTGTCGAGCATATGGTGCAAAAGATTGTGTCATCAAGTCTGAAAAGGAATGGATGGACATTATCCTCCTCACGATCTTGTTCTTGAAGCTTGTTAAGATTGCATTTGCATTTCCACACTTGCAAACGCACAGAGATTTGTGCATGGTCATACTATCCCATATCCTAGATAGTTTGTTGTAATAAGATTCTATCGTGAGCCCTTATTGTTTGCATGAAGCAATTTCAGCCTTGGTATGATGGATCTGTGGTCCACTAGTGATAGAGAATCGGTTTTTCAGCTGATCCTAGAGGTCCTTAGCTACATCTTGATGTGAGATATTGATTGGAGTGCTGGGTCAATAGTCATGTGTATCCATGACACGAGTATAGCCTGGATAGCCTACCAGTCATGGAGATCAGGTGAGTCAGGTACGGGTCGAGCAATGGAACCATTGAGAAATCCAAACTTCTTGCGAGAAGACAAGATAATTTTGATTCCACACGTCCATTCGTTGTAGCTGGTGCCGTTTAAGAGTGAGTGCAAAATCACGGCTCCTAAATTGTCAGCAATGGTAAGATCGTACGGATAAATGGTTCGTCGAACCTCCATGGTTGGAGTCATAGTTGAAATCGGGTCGGAGTCGTATGATTGTTTACCATTCACAGAGATACAATCAAATTTTTTTGATTTTGATTATATAAAAAAATCAAAGCTCTGATACCATGAAATGAATAAATTTCTGTATTTTGATTGTGTATTATACATTATCGACGATGTATAGAGTAATAAGAAAATTATATTTGAGCTACACTTATGGTGAATAATATATGGAATGTGCAGATATTATGGAGTTGTAATCTCTAATTGACTATGTGTAAATGGTAACTACAGAATTGTGCTGAATGCGAAATTTGGCGGTTTTTTTTTTAAATTTTTATGTGAAATCTTGCGGAATTGCTTAAAATCAAAATGGTAACAGCTGAATTTTGCTAAATATGGAATCTGCTAGAATTTATTTTTATAAATAACTAAATTGACAAATTTTAATTCATAGTCAAAGTTTGGTTTAGAACTCCATTTTAATTATTTTATGTAGTTGGTTTAACCTTTGATATTAGGTTCTTATACCAAAAAAAAAATTGGAACTCGAATTAAACCAGATCTGAACCAAAATAAGTAAATTATAAGAGTGATCATACATCTATTGTTAGTTATCTTTCAAATTGTTTGTATTAACCAAAAAAATATTTAGTCAATACTCAAAATAAAATTTTGTGAGATTTGAATTTACAATCTAGTGCCAAGCTAGAATTATTGAACTTAAAATAATAATTTTTATTTTATTTCACTAAATAACTATTTAATACTAATAATTTAAAATATCCAAAACTAAAATAATAAAACTTTATAAAGTAATATCTTAAAAAAATATTTCATAAAAATTTTAATTATGCTTTTTCTTTTTAACTATTTATATATATAAAACAATACAAAATACAAACAAAAAAACTATTTGACACATGTAAAATGTACCAAAGAATATATAAAACAAAACAAAAAAATTTAAAGAGCAATTTCACAACATTATTCCACACTATTCCACAAAGTTAAATGGTACATGTGGAATAAAAATTTGTGGAATTAAAAAATTTCACTATTCCACAAAATTCCTCATTACACCAGTTAGGGTCATAAGTATGAAATTTAATTAAATTAAAACAGAAGTAATATATCTTATTTTTACGGATGGACTGGACTGGAGATTTAAATTAAATTATTAAGGGTTTTAATTATTTCTTACTAAAATCAGTTGAACCCTTTAACCAAGAAAAGATTAAAACAGTAACATAACTTTGTTTCTGAATATTGAAGTAAAAGGCTGATCTGTCATGATGTCTTGGTTTCTTCAACACTTATGTATTTATTTACTTTGGACCCTATTTTATTTATTTTGCGAGCAAAAGAAGTAAGGTATCGATGCAAGCAATAAATTTAATTAAAGTTATTAAAGATAAATAAAGTAATATTAAAGATGTCTCCCGTGAGAATTAATTAAAGTAAAAACCAAGAGTAGTGAGGTCTCATGCTTTTGATTTGTCAGACCTAATTACGATCTCATTCACGTGTAAATTAATGCTTGCGCATTATATCGCAAACCTAACACTATAACAAACAGTTGATCTACATTATCGATGAATATACCTTTCTTTATTTTGGTTAATTAAATTAGACAATGGATCTAGATCGGTTTAAGTAGATTGGTCACGTTCCTTTGTGCATCTGGTTGTTGCATCCAGATGCAGCTAGATGTTGTTTGTTTGAACACATAATTATGCATCAGCTGGATGTAGCAGCCAGATGCATCATCTAGATACATCTAAAAATTTTAAAATTTCCAGATGCGTTTTGTAAATGCAATCAGATATAGATGGACTCTTAAAATTTTAAAAAGATCAGATTACCCTTAACTAAAATTAAAAATTACATTCAACCAAAACCAACAAAAAAATTATCGATCTCACAAATTATACTCGTCGCCTCCTTCTTTTTTCTCTAGGGTTTCTTCATCCCAAAATCGTGGAAGCAGGTTTTTCCATTAATCTCTTTTCATTGTTGTTCTAGATTTGTTGGATTCTCTTCAAGCTTTGTGGGTTTAGCTCGATCTTCTTACTTATTCTTCCCCTTGCGTTTTCCTTCTCCGTCTGGTGAACCGTTTGATCGATCTCTCAGGAAATCCTTCTGATTTCTTTTGTTTTTCTCTAATAGAAATTTGGAGTTATGAGAATTCGTGTACTAGACTGGATGATAAAAGTGTGCATGATTGTTTTAATGTTTAAACAAGCTTGATTTATGTTATATGTGAAGGAGTTGTCAAATTCGAGTTGAATAATTGAGTTTATTAATAGATTTTGTGGTCTGTAATCCTTTAGTCACATCAAAACATGCCGACTTATTTTGTGGTTTGTAATTATGGATCATTGAAGCTTTATACACGATGAGTGTTGTGTTTCATGCTTTTTGGCTATCATGGGTTCATTTCCAGATTTTGTGTTAGTTGAACTTGAGATGTGACTTTCACAATATTATAATTGTGGTGGACCTGTTGTCTTTTGAAAGTTGATTTAACAAATTTCTTTGGAATTATCTGTAGTTCTATTCTTCACTTTGGAGAAACATGTGAAATTGAATAATGTGCTTCTTTCTCCTGACATGTATAAGTCAAGTTA